>JASANG010002904.1:0-65023 GCA_030248215.1 Enoplolaimus lenunculus
TTTTGTAACAAAACCTTAACTCTGATTTAGAAACAACAGTAATTGCTAGAACGTTTAGAATTGCCACGTTTATAGTTCAACTCACAAGTTTTACAATAGTAACGAACAAAAAACAAATTTTCAATTTCAACTTACCGTTTTTTATCTGGCTAACACATAAACGTAGCTAGTTCTTGAAAGCAAAACAGCAGGCCAAATAAGCGGATAAGAGGCGTCGTTTTCCATTTGGCAGTCGGAATGTAAGCTCAATTCCAAATCCGGAACGTTTCGTTACCCATCATCCGATGCTGCACTGGAAAAAGACGTCCATCTCCGTGTAAATCAGACAAACCCATAGTAACCTGAAACAATCGAATAAACCACATACATAACAATAGTGTAAAATATGAACGATTCAGAAGGTAAATATAGGATGTTCTAGTAATTTTCGGACAAGATCCATAAAATCTGACTGACAAAAACCCTGAATAAGAACTAACAGTTCTCCTGGCTTTAACACTTAATTAATGTAAGAACTACGAACATAAAAATTAGACTTGCTTCAGGACCGGAATTTATACCGAAGCCGCGGCATTGACCGGTACTAACCGGAGCCAATAAATATTCTGTAAGAGTGTCTTTTGTTTTGCCAAAACAGTCATTCATTGCTAGACAAGCATGTTTTTACTAAAAAATGAAACGTTGAGTCGAACCGAAGTTTGCTATTTGTCTACTGCAACAGAAAAAATGAACAGTTTTATATAGTTTTTGCATAACCGAAACACCAGACTTTATGCGCTTTCAATACGCATTGAGTCAAGGACAGATGGCATTATATTTTTTGGCCCTTTTTGACAACGACAAATATAGCGTTGGCCCCGGGGCAGGGCCTTAAGTGTAGGCCCCGAAACATCTCTAATAAATAAAATACGCACGTACTTCCGAACCGAATGTTTAAACATAACTACGGACGTCAAGTTGTAACATTTCGAAACAGTTTACCCGGAACCGTAAATGTTGAAGACCGCAACCCGATTCCGAATTTCTCACCAAAACAAGGATTCGAAATTTCTCAAACCCAAGACACACATCCGCAATTTTTTAAAAGGAAAACTGGAACACGGACTTAAAAGTTTTGCAATAAAAAGCCACGAAAAATTCTTGGGACAAGCAGTTCTACGCAGCAGGTCCGTCCGGTCTTACGATATCCGAGTCTCGCCAAACAATAGCTAAAGCGCGGGCCCAAGGACTGATGACACAAAAATTATACCGGCTCGTATTGTGCCTTTGCGCAAACCCGAGGCTCCCTGAGTGTGGTAGGGGAAATGACGGCATTTAGCAGCCCGGATATTATACCATGCACAAATGTTTACAATGTAACATCTATACACGCAGGTTGCAACCGAATCGAATACCGGAGCCGGATATTGAATTTTTCAACGGAACAGGAACCAGATACCGGAAATTGTATATATGTTAAAATAATATATTTTTTCGCTGTATTTTTAAAGACCTCAAGGTTTTCTGGTCTGTTATAAAGTTGATAATTGCTGCTAATAAGCTGAAAATATTTAATGCGAAAAAACGTTTAACTCTCGCTCGCTTACATAAGTTAAAAGCAACTGTAACCGCATCAAAACTTGAACTTCTTGGCTTGCCCAGAAATGTAATCGCAGCAAGTTGTTACAGATAACCACTTGTAAAAAGCAATTCTATGATATATATTCGGCACCACAACCGTAAATATCCGGTATCCGGGAAAACCAACATATTTTATGTACGTATTACGGTGTAAATTTTAATTTAAAGTGGAGCTGTCCCCGGGGCAGGATTTTTGCCAAGGCTAAGATTATTGCTTGCTATAATAAAAACGCATGTAATAAAACGCTCGATAACTACATATTCACTCGTATAGAAAGCGAGATAAATCGCTTGAATTGTCAGCGTGACATACGATGCTGTTTTCCGCTTGTATACCTTATAAGAGTGGAACAATTTCGGAAATACAGACGTATATATATTTGTCGCCAAATCACTCCGATGTATATTGTCTGCGTGTTTTTGCATTACTCAAGCTCGGACTTTGCAACTTTTTGTTGTGAAATGAAAATCCGCACCAGTAATTTGTCAAAACCAAAACCCGGACCTGGAAATTTTCGGCCAAAATACCCAGAAGGACCGGCCCCGGATGCAACTCTATACGTATGCTTCTGTATTCATGCTGAATTCCTGGACGCAACACATCCCTCACAAAATCTGGGATCGCTTCCGGGATAATATAAATATCGAACTTACATAATGCCAATGCGCCGGAATGCTTTCACCTGCAAGACCAGAATTGTAATACATGCTTATATAATCCAACGGATCAGGTCCACCCAGCCAATACTTGACAGTGCTGCTAATCTGGAACAGACAAACTATTTAACAATTTTTGAATACGCACGTATATATGATTCAAATGAATAAAGAGGTACCTATTTACAGCTTTTCATTTTCAGATTACTACTGTCAGTCTAGGAAGGAACGGTAGTGAACTTCAGACCATTTAATTTCTGTAAAAACATAATACGAGGTGGGGTCACGCAAACCGCCTCTCCATCTACTAAGCATCGACTGACTATAAGTCAATTGTCGACATGTATACTGCTAGCTAGCATACAATACACAACGGTGCAATCGGAATTCCGATTCGTATTACAATTCCGATTCAAAGCGAGTTTCGATTCCGATTCCGATTGCACAATGATATGTTGTTTAAAAATTCAGCATCATTTATCTATTAAATTGTTTTCGATAAGTTAACTTGTCAATAATTAATTGTAGTTTAGCTTTACAGAGCCAAAAAATGATTGCCAATTTGTTTAAGAGGCGTTTTTCCGATATAATTTTGCTGTTCCGATTCCGGTATAATCCAGTTCCGAGTTGCACTCTGCAATACACCGTGCATAGCATACATATTAGGGTTCCAACAGGAACTGAGTTTTGCCGAAACAGAAACTGAATTATTTTGCAGGAGCCGAAACTGTAACCGAAATTTGAAATGAGCTTCATTGCCGAATTACAGTTGCAACTTTTAGAAAATAAACCAAAAAAGGCTTAAGCGAATTTCCAGCTATTTCAATTCGTTGTAACATCTTCTAGATCACATCAGTCGCCTAGTGGGAGGTGAAGGAAGGCAGCCAGCGATTTCGGTCTGAACCACAGGTCTTCTACGGTCAGCGTGTCTAAACTCGTGAGGGTTTCATGCAATTAAACTACAAAATCGTCGCTAAACTTAATTTTTTACTTCATTTTCACTTGGCCCCTAGGTACATCCCTAATACAAACCTATAGTGTCGTTTTTGCTCCCGGACAAACCGAATAGATTGGAGGATTTTTTATCATAGCGTAGACTTTGTAAATGCCGATGAACCATAATTTTTAATGATGCCTTATGTTTTAAACGCGAAAATGTAAGTATTTATGCTTTGTCACAATAAATTCAAAGTGTTTTGGGTTTTCTTTCCAAAATAGAATTTTGGGCGACCGGAAAGGTCATTCTGATTTTCAAATCTCTGCATAACCAAACCAGGTAGCGGTGCTCCACAATCGTTCGCTGTCTGTGTTGGTACGCGAAATGTGCAAGTACTTCCGGGCCAAAGCTTTTGTCTAAAAAATTTTGGCGATTCCTTATCGCTTTTTCACCTCTTTGGTCTCCATTTGCAAACCACCGAGCCTGAAAAAAGGGAGACCCAGACCAGCCAAATCCAGAGACTTGTCGAGGCTGAGACCGCACATCCTTTTGTATTGGTTTGTAATTCTACTCCAAAAAGGGTTTCTCTCAGCGGGTTTTCTTCTTCGGTTGCGATTGGCGGATTATAACTATCAAGACGATGTTCCGTTCTGTACCCGGCAATACAAACGGCTACAGCCAAGCAAGGAGTGCCCCAGGGCGGTGTGTTATCGCCACTCCTGTTCACCCTATATATACGCGACATGCCATCGCCGCCGGATGGTATTACAATAACAAACCACGCAGATGACATCACTGTTTTGACAACGGGACCCGACCCTGACGTCACGAAACTAAAGGCTACATCCCTGGTGTACATCAAGAAATCTTCTGCTGTCTGCACACAATCACTGCTAGGCTATTTACAACCTCAACACACGGATACAGATTGGAGCGAACATGGCTGTCAACGGGACTCCTTTCCCAACGGAAAGGCGCATTAAAATACTACGTGTAACATTCGATACTATGTATGTACACGTTTAGTCCACCTGTTGATACCATTAAAACGCGAGTCATGCAGCGTAATACCATGAGCTACGCTCCTGTTGCAGTAACAAGTTAAACAACTGAAATACACGGGTCCACCAATCGAACGATGACAGATGCCCTGACTGTTCGTCGGCTGAAGTCCCATCGTTGAACATCTGTTTAACACGACGCCAAGCCTACGCCATTAGCAGTGGAATCACTATGGACAAACCCTATGGAGGCCGCTCGTTTTTAGGTCTGGAATGCTGATGGAATCTTGTTGTGGCTACAACAACAACATCAGTTCGGTATCAACATATTTTGAAAATAAAAAGTCCAGTCCAAATTTGTTTCACAAATTTGTGAAGAAATGCCAGTATTAACGTTTAACGTTAAAATAGTGGCGCGGCTGGCATTGCGTTGGTATTGTGAAACAAATTATCGATATATTGGAAATTAATCTATGTATACCTACCTGTAACGGGTTACGCTGATTCTGATATATTCTTGTACATGCATCATATATATATTCGACAGCTGGTGGTATCGCACAAGACGGAGCAGCGAGTGCTGGAAAATTTTTTCGCAACGTGCTTGCGCAACCGTTCACGTTTGATTTCACTAGCAAATGATCTGCCATTGCGCGATCATGCTTTCGACATACAAGGCGTGTTTTCTAGTGAAACCATTTTTACTACTAAATAATTTATAAATTGAGGCAATATAGAATCCATCATAAGGGTTCTAACATGTTTGAGGTTAAAACTAAAACATAGTAAACATAGTAGGTACTGACTAACACACCTTATACAAAAATTTGGCTCTCCTTCGTTATAGGGTCAAAATTTAATAAAAATCGAAATATGCATTTTCTCCAAATTTTTTATAGTACGTGTTCAGTACGATGTGGCGTATTTATTTTTTCATTTATTTTCAGCTTTTTCAACAGGTAAAATTTTAACATGCTTTCAACGGCAATTATCAGTAGAAAAAATTGTATATTTTTCGGAAAAAGTTGGAAATTGATATTTTCTGACCCGGCGCGCGGAGGTGAACATGAAGATATCAAAATTTTTGCAAAACATTTTTTTCGATTATTAATTTTTAACCCTATAACGAAACAGTGCCGAAAAATTTATAACGAGCTACAAACCGAACCTTCTACCACTAAATTATTTTGTTTTCATTCAATGTATCTCGTGGGTTTTGACCAAATTTCACATTTCAATTATCATTATGTACTATATTTTTGCACATATATATGCTTTTCGGCCGTATGGCCAGGGTGCAATCTGAATTTCGATTCCGATTAGAAGTCCGATTCAAAACGAGCTTCGACTCCCATTCCGGTTGCACAACCAATCAGATTCGGAATTTTGAAATTTTAATTTTAATCCTACTTGATGTGATACGTTGCATAAAAATTTCGTAATATTTAGCTATTAAATTGCTTTCGATGAGTTAACTTATCCCAATTTCATCATACGACCTTTTGAAAGTTGTTACCAGCCAACAAACACCCTAAATCAATATAAATATATATTTGTCAATACAAACTTTCCGTACAGTCACAAAATTTCTAGTTCCGAATCCGATTACAAATTCCGGTATAACATTTCTGTTACGATTCTGATTTCGGTACAATCCAGTTCCGCTTTGCACCCAGCCTATGGCCCTGATTAACCCACATCTTGCTGATGTCAGTTTACACAGACGGCAGAAAAAAGGCCTATATTTTTGAAACTGTAAAATGGTCCAAACTATATGCACATGATCATTTTCACTGTGCTATGTTCTCGTTTTATGCACGCGTTTCTGTTGCCAGCACCATCTGCGCATTTGTTATTTAATTTCCTATCACCAGCATCGTGCTTCTTTGGCATAAAATATGTTCGAAAGCCACTAGTAGGACCTGTAACGTTATCGACACAAACTTTACTTGAAATGGAACTATAGCTTTTGTGACTTCGATTTGAATGACACCTTTCGGTAGCGTCAGTTTAAACTGACATCAGCAACATGTGGGTACAGGTTTTTATCATCAACGGAAAAAGAAAAAATTTAACTGCAAACATATTTTAAGTAAGCGCCCACTACTAACTGGCTTCTCCACAGCGGGGGGCCCAGCACTTTTCGAAATTTTCATTCCCCACCGGCGAAAATTTTGCCGCCCCCAGTAAAGGCCCCCCGGCGAATATTAGGGTATGTGCTCTCGTACACTTTAATGTAATCGAGAGTACACCTTAGTGAGAGACAAAACAGTTGCCTAGATGGCCTATGGACAACAAGTTTCTGCCTGTAATAAATTGGGTAGGCTATGGTACGACGGTTTTTAGTTCTGAGTTAGCAGCTGAAAATGAGGCACGTTCCCAGGAGGTTTCGAACTCGGTCGACAGTTATCAGTCCAGTGCGCAAACCACTGAGCCACGCTGCCTGACAATCAACTGCTAGTTTTTCTGTTTTTATGCCGTACAAGAACCTCAACATACACATGCATCTTGGTTCTTCAATGTTTAAACCGCTTCTGCATATGAAGGCACTACATGCATCAACATTTTACCGATGTGCAGCATTAGCATGAGGTTATTACTTGTCTCAATGCATCCGCATGTCACACTACCTTTGAAATTGAATTTTTTAAAATAAATGACTGAACACGGGATTAAAAACTACTGGGCACTTTTGTCGAAGCCGGTACCACCTATATAACGCACTAACCACTAAGATTTAGCAAATCAAATTTTGGATACATAACTAAGATTGATAATACTCCGTACGCACAGACTTTCAAGCCGCAGTCGCTCATTGAGGGTCTGTGCCATCAGCCTTCTGCCGTAGATCCCCCAATGAGCGCCTGCGGCTTGAAAGTTTGTACGTACGGAGTATTATCAATCCTAGTTATGTCTGAAAAATTTGATTTGCTAAATGTTAGTGGTTAGTGCGTTATATAGATGGCCCAGGCTTGGACAAATGTTCCAACTACTGTTGGTTCACTATCATATTTAATGTAAGTCTACGAGTACACAAGAAATTACCTGGGCTGCTGGAAAATGCCACAGCAATTGCGTATGACATTACACACCTTTGAACTACGATCGAAAATTCACCGATTATGTCGTCACTGGCATTTGACAGTACAAAGAATGCAATGTTTCGCAAAATGCTTGACAAAATATGGTCTTTGCATCATTTAGATTGGATTAGAAGCCCAATTTGACTACAACTTAAGACCAAAGGTGATGCGCAGGATTTGCCATTAGAAACAAGACAACCTATATTTATTACGAAAATGCGTTGTTGAGCAGCATCTAAATACCAATTTAAGGTTTTAAGGTTGCGTAAAATGAAAAATCGCGGAAAACTATGAATTTTAACATTGTTTCTTGTGTTTTCCAAGCAGTAGTTCTTGTTAACGTTTCACTAGAACATGGTTCCAGATCCTCATGATGCCAGTTTAAACTAGCAGTATTTTTGCTTATTTCACTTGATAATTACATACAAGGAACGAAACTATTGCAGTTACTTCAAATCATCTGACTTCGGTAGCTCTTTGTTAAGTTATTAACGTCGAAAGTTGATAAAACCGTAATCGAGATAAATCATACGGATGGGCTTATGTTCTATCCATTTTGCACTGAATATATTTCGATTACTTGTCATTAAATCGAGCTGAAATACGTGTTTACAGCGTACATACGCAGTACACATCACAAATTCCATATTGCCAGCGTTTCAGAATCCATTAGAATGTAAAACCTTGCACCTGCAAGTTGTACGTGCTAATTTTGCTCGAAAACTTGTACTAATCTTGAATCTGTGAGTTGTACTTTAGCTGGAAAACTTTGCGGTATTGCGCCAAATGCAACAAAGAAATCCGCTGCGAATTAGGAAAGTAATTTTCTTCTGAATATTATATGACGCCGCAAAACTTTTTGCACATGTATGACTTGAAGTTATCTCCGCTCAAACACTAACGGTATAATAGTCACTGGAAGCATTGGTGGTAACAGTGATACGCATAGCTGTCAAACCCAGCCGGCTAGTACAGGAAAGGTTGAGTTAAAGAAAGCTATCGAGCTAAGTAAACAGAGACATGCCTATCGCTGGCTTTAACTCCGTTTACAGACTTTGGTCGGGTAATAGATTTAGTTTAAATAATGTAGGCAAGCACTAATATAGCTCAGTGCTGATATTACTCCTCTGTTTCTCCCATCTTCGGGGTTCCAAAACTATAATTTTGTCATGTTAAAGTATACAATTTCTATACAGAAAATGCTATTTAGACGGAAAATCTTCATCCTGAATATTAACATTCACTGGCAATTTTCAGCGCTCAAATAACGGAATTTTCTTTACTTCTACAACAGCGCTCAAATAACGGAATTTTCTTTACTTCTATAACGCAAACAGAAACAGAAACGGATACCGATTTTTATCGGAAACGGAAAAGGATATCCTGTTACACCCTGGTCATAGGTCGCCTTGAACACAGCCAATATTTTCTGCCTTGATCAAAACTGATAGCTCAAGATATTATCGTTTGTTGGAAACATCGGATATAGCAGTTTTGAAATGTTGGTATGCTTGAAAATCTATCTCTAACTGGTGTAAGAGCTATGCACATTCCAGTAGCGAATATTGACCCTGCACATAACATAGCAAATTTGTGTGTACGAGTTGCCGATATAGCTAGTGAGTTACTGTGTTTCGTATGCCTCCATTTTGGTAATTTGATTTCGCGGAATGGAAAAATGTGCAGATAGAAGGTCAAGTATTACGTTTCGCGTACTGATTGTTTGGATCCATCCTTAAAAGATAAGGATGCTTTTTTGTACTATGCATGTTCTACATAGCATATGAGTGCTTCAGTCTCTACGTTTTTGTAATTTAAATTAAATTTTTGAAAAAATTTCAAAACCGGGCAGCGGCAGCTTCGAATACATTGTTTCGTGGTTTAGGTTAGAAACACAGGTGACCGGTTGTCCATTTTTACTCAGAGATTTTGCATGTATATACTTACTCTGGTGTATAATATCAGAGTAAATCGATTTTCTGCAGCTACACATCTCACTCTAGTTGTTTGATACGTAACAGTTCGAAAATGCAATTCAAACAATCCTCCAAAAGAACGGACAATGGTGAATACTGTATGTGCGTAATATGTATACACTTACACTTATATATTATTTTAGGTATTCTGTTATTGTAGTTGCTCGTACTTATATTTTAAAAGATCTGGAATTGTAATTTTGATGATTTATTTCAATGGCTTGCCACTGCTGTATTATGGGATTTGGCCTCAAACATCGCCGTTTATATATCAATCTGCAACTGTAATTAGCATTACTTGATACTTATAGTGCTATAAACATTATTTGAGCTAGATGTCAAAATGTGCATTACATTGTGTGATAACTATCATGGAACTATTCGTACCTAGCGGCATCTTTTGTAATATACGCTTGCTTAATTGTATGTTTTTTCTACACTAAACGTTGGCGATATATCATATTTAAACGTTTCGATTTTCTTCGATCGGTATACAAATTTTAATTTGCATACATTCATATCGCCCAGCCAGCATAAAAATGTACACCAAGAAAGGTGGTGCAGGCGCTCCCGGAAACGCAGTTGGGGCTGGTGGAATGCCCGCACCATCGCCCTCGGACGCTGAAGCAACAGAAAAGTAAGTATATATGTTTTTGTAAGTACATGAAAATGATTTGTTTTTAAGCAGGAACGTGTTCGGTTATCTTTCTGAAATTTTGGAAGAGTATATATCTTTGCGTTCGAATATAGGCACATGTTTGGTTTTCTGCTCATTGTATTCTAGCAGGCGAGCTCGACGAATGGTATATAATGGTGAACAGCAGGGTGCAAAGCGGAATTGATTATACCGGAATCGGAATTGATTATATCGGAATCGGAACTACAAACTTTGTGAATAGACAATAATTTGTATTAGCAACTATAATATTGATTTAGGATGTCTGTTGGCTTCCAAAAATTCTCAAAAATGTCGCATGATACAGAATTTTTAAGCGACATATCAAAACAAGTAGGCCTGAAATTAATTGTGCAATCGGAATCGGTGCTTGTTTTCATTCGCAATTGTAAGCGGAATCGGACTTACAGCTGCACTCTGGTAAACAGTTCAGAAAGATTTTATGTCTAAACATTAAAAAATAGTAAGATGTTAGAAGAAAAATGTGTTGTACCAGACTGTATAACAAGGACTTTCCACTTTACAAGCTGAAACCGAAGTATTTGAACCCGGGAAAACGGAGACAGGGATATATGCGTAGATATGTATTTCTACATTGAGCAGCCGAAACGATCGAGTAACACCCATTCGCAACGCGGACAAAAACGTGCTCGGCTTTGACGCTAGCAAATGTAATTTTAAATATTTTTTACTATTGCTTTATAATGTTTGCCGCATTATTACGTAACTGAATTATATTTGCTGCGTACGTATTCATTTCAGATTAGCGGTCTACGTGTATGAATACTTAATGCATATCGGAGCTAAAAATTCTGCTCAAACCTTCCTCGAAGAGGTAAGCACAGATTAATACGTACACTTTATTTCATACGTTAATATAGTATAGTGCAGATGTATTGCTAAGTTAGCGGATAATGGTTTGCAGTTGGTCGTCGGACTCATGTTGTTTGTCATTTTGACTATTCGTTCCTATATATGTTCATATACCTATTGTCTCCTTTACGTACGTGTTGCGACAATTGAGCTGAATGAGTTAGTGTGGAGTAAAGTTTGAGAAAAATTTTCCTTATTATGCAACACTTTCTCATTCTGTTGTGTAGGTTTGCGTCTAATGGAATATTCTCATTACGCTTTTTTATTTTGGCGTTTTTAGATGCGTTGGGAACAAAGACTTAGGATAGGTGATCCTCCAGGATTTCTGAGAGCATGGTGGAAGTAAGTATGGTACTTGTTTGCTTACACCCGCAAAATGTGATCTAAACAGTATTTACATCATTATCGTGGTATGGATGGACATTTTCTACATTTCAATCAAGAGCTCCTTTTCCCCTGAATAGCAATTTGAAGGTACCCTACACAGGATGGATGGCTGCCGCCCTCCACTCTTCACACTAAACAGCTCGTTGTTTGAGCAATTAAAATTTCAAAGTTAAGTACATTTGATCAACGTGCGACCGGATATCTGGTTCCGGTTTAACATCCAGCAAAAACTGACAGTTGTGGTGCAGAAAATCATAAAACTGTTTTTTTTACAATTGAGCGTCTTTAACATCTTATTGCATTTCTGGGCAAATCAAGAAGCTCAAGTTCTGATACGTTTCAGCCACTTTTAACAGACAAAAACCTTGAGCACGCTAAAGATACAGCCAAAAATGAATTATTTCAACGTATACAATATTTGGGTTCTGTTTTGGTAAACAAATTCAATATTCGTATCCGGTTACCGTATCCGGTCGCAACCTGTTTTTGATTCTGGGTTTTAGTGGCATGTATGAAAACCACTTCTCGCGGAGAGCCTGAGGGGCGTCAGCCCTCATGCCTGATTGATGTTTCTTGAAATTGTCGGCGGGTTGAGGTGGATGCAGAACACTGTTTGTAAAGTAGAAGTGTATAAAAATACACTACATACAACTCTATCAATGATGGGGATTTTTCATTTATCAAATTTTTAGTCCATGTGGCTTGTTTGATCAGAAAGCAAGCGGGTTGATGAGGTGCGTCGAACCCGGTCGATCGTAACGGTTAGCCAGAGATGTGAGTCTCGGTATTTTGCAGGTCTCCGTCTTGAAATTTTTAATGTTTACCGATGATGGCGAAAACTTGACCGGAACCGAGACATTTCATGACCGGTCTCGGTTTTTAACCAGACCTCCGATTGTAGTCAAGTGAAACTATAATTTTCCGTATAATCTTCTGGTTACCCTAATTCGTTTCGCATTGGCTGACCTGTAATTATTCAATTACACCAAACTTCTGTGCTATTGTATTATTTAATTATTGTTTCAGTGTGTTTTGGGATCTCTATTCTGCGGCACCTGAACGCAGAGATCATACAGATCATTCGAACGAAGCACGCGCCTTCCATGATTACGTAAGTGTTGTTTACGTCCATTCCGCATAAAACTAATTCCATGGTGTGAGTTATCCGTCAGCACCCTTTCGTTTTAGGATTGCGCTATAATCCTCTCTCCGAATCGTATGAAAATTATTCTGAATGGAGCGTGATAGGCGCATGATTCTAATAAGTGTGCAAGTGGAATTACAAAATACCGGAGCCGTAATCGGAAAACGAACCATGTACCGGGCCGGACCTGAAGGTGAAATTACCTGTTATCGTGAGATTTATTTGTAAGCAATAAGTGAACACTTATATACGCTACTTCCGTCAGTAATATATATGCAATTCTGAGCATTTGTCTTATCTGTTTCATTGTGAACGTCTGGGCAAGGCATTGGAGTATGGCCTCAACCGAAGGGGCCCCGGTTTGCAACCGATGGAATTTCTGAGTGGGAGACTGTAGAATCTTCAATAAAGTGTCGCCAGAGTTTAGTTACGCCTACAAATAAGCACATAGGAAAAACAACCGTATGTATTAATTTTAAATGGTGGGTGGTTGAACCGGGGGATCTTAAGTGGAGATTTCGATTAGAATTCCGACTCAAAATGAGTTCCGATTCCGATTGCACAATCAGTCGTAAACGGATTTGGAAATTTTAATTTTAAAGGGATCAGGGTTCAACCAGAATTACGGTTCCGATTAGTATTCTGATTATGATTGCACAATCAATCGCAATAGAAAATTTGAAATTTTATTAAATAGATTTTGATGAGTTAACTTATTAACAACTGATTGCCGTTTAGCTTTACAAAACCAAAAATCATCACCAATATGTTCATGCCACATTTTTGAAATTTGTTATCAGTCAACAGACACCACAAATCAATATATTTGTTAATAAAAATTATATATACAGTCACAAAAATTTTAGTTCCGATTACAATTCCTGTATAAATTTGCTGTTACGGTTCCGGTATAATCCAGTTCCGCTTTGCATCCTGCCTGTTTTGTACCGGGGTAACGTGTTTTTGTCGGGGATAACTTGGGCCAATTTTATATACAAATCGCATTTACCAAGTGGAACACTTAAAAATTAATAGCATTTTAGTGCATTAGTTTTTATTGTTTTTCGGTATATCATACTATGTTCCGTAGAATTTTGGATAAGAAACAGTTGAAGATATCACTCAGCACTTTCTATATTTACCAATGTATGAGCAGACCAAAAGTATTGTGACTTGGCTCGCTGGTGGTATACTCATCAACACCAGGACGAGCCCAGATATATAAATGCGTATTATATATTTTTGTGCTGTTTAATTAACTTCATACCATGCACATACTTCCTTTTAAAACTATTGTTAAGCTTATTTTTTATTTCAGGGTATGGTGAATAGTGGTTATGCTGCAATGAACGGTCTGCCTCCTCAGGTATGTTCGAATTATTGTAGATCGGCTAATCTTTAACAGGAACTGTATTTCACAAGATGCAGAAACAGGAATTATTTGACACTGGAACATGAATTGCGAAGATGTTGCACCGCCGAATGATTGCTAGATAACTAAGTATATATAGTCCAAAATAAAATAAATGGCCATCGACTGTTTGGCGTTTTCACTAATCAACTTTCCAAGTTTTACAAAAACTTGTGTCAAATACATTAAAATAGACGAAATCTGTAGTAGACAAAAACAGATTATGAAAATAACGTGAGGTTCACTAAAATTTTGGGACATAAATTTAAATTTTATTTCAAACCATATTTTTCGCTATTAGCCCCAAAACCGTTACTCTTGTGTTCCTGCATCTTTCACCGCTGGAACAGGAACAGGTGTTGAATTTTTGCAAAAATTCCGGTCGGAACAGAAATTCCATTTGTATGCTGATCTATATGTATCTAATTAGTATAGTCGGAAAGAATGCTAGTTCGCCGCTGATCTTATGTATCTAATTAGTATAGTCGGAAAGAATGCTAGTTCGCCGCTGATCCAAGCCGGAACTGAAATTTCGTCATACGTACAACTTTTAGGTTGTGATACATATTTCTGTATTGTGTAAATAAATTTGCAAGGCCGCACTCTGTTCTCGTTCCATTACATCATGATCGAGCTCAATTTTTACGCCTTGCCACATAAAATTTTGCAAGTTGTTGAATAGTTGATGCATGCGAATGGAGTTTGACTCAATCAACTAGTTTGGTGTGTCTGAAAAACAACTGTGCGAACAAACAGCCATGGTACGTATAAGTCCAAGTAAAGATAAAATTTGAGAACAAGCATAGTGAACGCGAAATATGTTTAAACTAATTCAATTTTTTGTGCTTCGTGGAAAATTGAGGGTGGTATATGAGTCGTCAAGATCAGGGATGGACGGTCTCGGTCTTGGTAAGTCTCGGGATTTGCCTGGTCTCGGTCTCGAGACCAAAGGGGAAAGACAAGTTCCCGTTTTTCTTCTTCTCAACATTCACAATATAACCCCGCGACGATTATCGAAGGTTTTTTCACTAAAAGGAAACCCCAACCTAACTTTTTGATATTTTTTATATTGTGGCAAAACACAGGTAGTTGTATTTATAGGTGACATTCGTGCCAAAAAATTTCAGTTCCAATTAACGCTAAAATATCATTTTGATAAACGTTAAAAGCGTTTACTATTAATAGAGTTTAATTAAATATACTGGCGATTGACGATTCATTTTTGTTGACAAGAAGCTGAAAACATAGTTTTGATACTGAAAGCGTTCTATATTTTATCGTCGTCTTTGTCGTGGAGTATTTACCGGATGCGGATATCAGTTTTTACCGTATATTCAACTGGAACCGGATATTCAGTCGCACGCTGGTCGTGTTATATTCCTGTATTTGTGTTTGTCAGTGTGTTTTTGCTAAAAATAAAATTTTGCGGTCATTTTTGTGTTTAATATTATAAATTCTAGTCAGATGCAACATTTTATTATGCTAGAATGACACAGAAGTACAAAAAACATTAAAAACTTTTCTTACAGAAAAAATTATTTGTATGCTACCGGTCAAAAATTGACCGAGACCGAGACCAAACAGTCTCGGTCTGGGCTGTCGGGTTTCCATCTCGGGTCTCGGTTTTTGACCGAGACCGCACAACCCTGATCAACATACCATAAAGCCACACTCCAGAAGCCAAACGATTGACGTTTTATTACGTAGATGGTTGCAATTTGAAATCAAGTTTATCATGTTTAAGAATAAGTATTGCTTAATATTGCAGTTGTAGCATTGACTTGCAGTTTTAAGCATTATCTATTACATACATTGCGGATGAATAATGCTGACTATACGTAGTATCTAACATTTTCCAATGAATTGGTGCTTCATGGAATATTCTAGATGGATATTATCTTTTCGACCGAGGTGATATCGGTTTATTTTTGTTATTGGTATATATATTTAATGCTTCTTCGCGTAACTTTCAAGTATATACGTACTTTGTCTGAGTTACGGTAATCTATGCTTAGCTGCGTTCATTGTTGTTGTTGTTGTTGTTGTTGTTGTTGTGAGACTGTTGTCTGGTGTGGTCGTGATTTCATTGTTGTTCAGCTACACACATGTTGAAGTGTCTATTCTTTGTAAGTATATATATTAAGATCATGCGAGCTTTAGAATAATATCGAAGTTGGACTATTTGTTGGTATGTGTGTATGTATGGCTTAGCAGGCTGGGTTTGCCGATTTGGTGTTATTTTTTGGGGCCTGAAGCTTTGGTTTTTGATGTCTTTGTGTATTACCATGACCGCGAACAATATACGTATTATGAATATTGAAGGTTGTAGTCGGTTGGGGACAGCGCTATAGTTAAGTGGGACTGGGTACACACAGAGGCGACCGATAGGTTCTGAATTTACTATTCAACTGAACATTGACGGTGGTTCTCTCTTGTGAGTACGTGTAGATTGAGTTTGCTTTGTGTGTGAGTGACTTAACTTGAAGACGCTCACGGTGTGACTCCTGGTTAGTGTCAAAGACATGGTGTATATTTATGTTGTGTTATATGTTTGTGTGTACTCAAATTGTTAATACGTATATACACGTATGTATGTATGTATGTATATTTGTATGTGTTAGAAGTGAGTCGAGTACGATTCGGCTACTTTGAAACTGTTGTCGAAAATGTTTTTCAATCTGAACTTAGCAATGAAAACTACTGAATGCCAAATTAATGCTCAAGTGAAGTGCGATGAAGGAAGAAACAGTTGAAATTTGATGGTGATTTTGAGAAAAATTTTAACTTTAAACTAAGAATTGTGTATATAAACAGGTGTCTGCCAATTTAAATTTTTTACATACGTATATACCAGGGTGCGACCGCATCCGGTATCCGGTATAAACCTACCGGATTTCGGTGATTTTGTAAATCTCAAATTATTGCAAAATTACATGTAAGTATACAGTAATGGTTTAAAGCAATATATTTTCCAAATGGTTAAGGCAGCGATTCGGATTTTATTATCGAAACAAACTAATTGTTTGCAACTTCATACAATTATTTTCCAGTTAAGACACGCTCCTTATAAAAACGCAATATTCCGTTTACTAAAGATAAATTAACATCCGGTTCCGGTAAAAAATCACTTTCCGGTTCCGGACGAATTATTGTAGATTCTGCTCCTATCGGTCGCTAGGTTTGTATCGCTCAGTATTATATATCCTAGAGATGTCTCGGGGCATCAACAAAATGTCGCTTGTCGCGATATGACAAAAATAATATCGTACTCCCAGGTACCTACATGCTTACTCAAAAAAAGTACATAAAATTTGAAGTTTACTATATTTTGCTGGCTCCGGGTTGGTAAACTCCTGGTCCTGAGACATCTCTAAATATATCGCTGCTTTGTGTCAACCTTCAGGATCCGCCGACGATTCCTGATGCTATAGTACGATATATATAAGGGTTGAGCTATACTTTTGACGGACAGCGGTATTCGGGTGACGGACGGACGTGCCGTACCGGCGACGGATGTCAAGTAAAGCGCAACCCTATTGTTTATCATAATATGTTTAGTATGCAGTTATATTTAGAGTTGACTCTCGCCGTAGTCGAAATCTTTGCAGTCGTTTTGCACTGAGATGTTCACGGTCGTATGTTACGTTGGTTTGTGTGTGGTTATGTTTAAAATATATGTGTGCCTTGGGTGTTGTGAGAGTCACACATAAATACATACACAACACATAAATACGTACGCAGACATACATACAAATTTTACATAAATACATACACATATTACATAAATACATACACATATTCCACAAATACATACACATATTACATAAATACATACACATTTCACATAAATACATACACATAAATACATACACATATATGTGTATATTAACTTATATGTTTCATTATTAACGAGGTGTATTTCATGAGCTTCGAACGCCGAACAACAGAGTAATCGGGGTGGGGGGGTGGTCGATTCTATGAGTGATAATCCTATGAGTGATTTTAGCCGTGGGTGGTTAGGAAATTTTTGCAGTCGGTTATTATATATGAAGTTATTTTTGAAAATTTTATAGACCAGTCCTGGTTGGCCCCCTGTGCAACAATATCTTGGCAACGAGACAATGTGAACGTTTATATACGTATAATAACACTATATATATTTCCTTATGTATCTTATGAGTTTCGAACACAGAATAAGGATTTGTGAATGAACAAAGGAGTCTGTGAGCTCAGAGCTCACAGTGTATATACATCTGTACGCACGCACTGTGTGTGACGACTGCTTAAAGCAGGTTTACGTTTGCATAAGTCACGGCTGGGCTATGCAGTAGGGGACATTGTCGTGGGGACTGGTCCGGCTGCTGCTGTCGTCGCGTTGAGGTTGGTTCGATGGCACGTTGAGAGGGGTGCATTGTAGGAAAGTGGAGTGTGTTCGATAAAATGGTGGTGCCGGCGGCGGCGGGGTGGGTGTTTTTAGTTCCATAGGCCGTCGCCGTACGAGACTTGATGTCGTCGTCGACCTCTGGTAAATGTGACTATTTATCGTAATAGTAGTACACCGCCACCAATCCATAGTGGACGGATGGATCCAAACGCGGACGCGCCCTCCTTGGCCTAGCTCACTGCTACCGTGTCGAAATCAAAAACAATATTGCGTATGTACGCGTACGTGCTGTTAATTTCGGCGTTTGGCTTCTCGTCGTTGGCTGGTCGCTTCGGTGGGTGACGAGTTTATTTTGACTATTGTATCTTGCGCGTGTTCCACCTTTCACAGATTTCTGGATCCGACACGACACTGTGCCAATGTCGTCAGATTGAGAGTTTAGCTAACTCAAATGCTGGTTTAGGTATTAACGCCGCTGCTTTTGGTTTATGAGTCTATAATATATACTATCTGGTGTATGTATATATACTTGCTTCGGTTTGTATCACACACGCTTGCTTTTTATGTTTGTTTCAAGCTTAGTTAACACGCCATGTCCCATGTCGGCGGCCACCACCGTTCCGAAGCAACTAGAATTATTAAGGCGAGCCAGTAGTAGCGAGAGAAATATATATATATATTTATGTATGTTTATATCTGTGTATTGTGTAAGCCACAAAATGACGGTATAAAAGGGTTTGTCATCGCAGATTTTGGATAAGACTGGTGTGGTCTTTTGCCTTACGTGTTTACAACCTTTGAGTTTATTCAAAGATTTACGCTAATATATAATATAGTACGCATATATTCGTAATATGTATTATATATTATATATACGATTAGGACAGCGTTTTACCAAATGATGAGAGACAATGTTTAAATGTGTATAATACATATATACATATATATAACATATTACGTAATATAATGCACGCATTTTGTACACATATATATATAACATATTAATATAATGCACGCATTTTGTACACATTATGATTTATCTTGTAAGGTGGTGGTAGCAGTAGATCCTCTCTTCTTTGGTTTTTATGAACAACTGCCTGCAGGTGGTGTGGTGTGGTACAGTTGAACACATCCGACGTCGCCCTTTTAATTGTTGGTTAGTGAACAGTGTCGCCGAACCCATAATTTAGACCAAATTCGAATCCTGACCGACTTCGAACTAAGTAGCCAAAAACGAAACCATACCATTAAGATTTTTTGCTAAAATTGTGTTTGGTTGCTCGCTCCCTTCCACACAGGAACGAACGTTCTTCACTGTTATGCGGCACGGACGCCGGCTTCATGTTCGAAGTGTGTGGATCCGCCGTGTTGATCACTCTTTTTCCATGTTCAACTTAATTTCAACAATCAAAAACGGACAGCAGCCGTTGCCGATTTTTTTGCTGGATTCTGACTGTGGGCTGGATTGACTTGTTCAAAAGCGATTGGCGCGCGAGTCTTTAATTTGGGTCTGGGGTCTGTTTTGTTGGTTTTGGATCGCGCTTGCAAGCCGTACAACGTAGCGTGTTGCGGCCACATTGCTATTTGAGAAGTCTGCGCACGCGTTTTCAGCTGGTGCAACCGGAAACTGAACCGGAACCGGAAAGCTAGAAAAATACCGGAACCGCTATATACTGGAATACAAATAATTTTTGTTACCGAAAAATTCATTTTTAACGCTATTTTATCGCTTTTAACGGTGTAAACACATCATTTAGGATGCAAAAATCCTGAAACAAATGCAATATAGCTAGGAAACGTATGATAAACTTTATGCAGTATGAGTCAAATTCAAAATTTTGGCAATACACACTCAGACTATTTTAGGAAAATAAGTTACAATAATGTCAATTTTTCTTAAATTTTCGAATGAGAAAAAATTTGGAATGCCAGAAAATTCCGATGAAAATATGGGTTTCTCGCCGGAACCAAACAGGGGAAAACATCGGATTTCCCTACCTTAACCGGAATTCCGGTTGCACCCTGATGCGCACTGTGTTGAAAATAGTTTCCGTACTGGGGCATTGTGCACTAGGTGTGACTGACCCGAACCGAATATCCTGGTATCGGATATTTACGGTTGTGATCTCGAATACCGTAACGCTGTTTTTTTGACAAGTGAACATATTACACACATCTTGGCTGCGATTACCGGTTCTGGGCAAACAGGAACTGGTAAGTGATTCACTGACGTATACTTTGCACTTCTCAATTATTTTCAACAGTGCTCGTATTTACATGCTGTATCCGGTTAATATCCCGTCGCTCCCTGTAGTGCAACCGAAGATGAACAAATACCAGATACGGTAGTCATCGATTTTAGTCAGGCTAAGGATGAAACAAACAAATCCGAATCCTAATTGCTCCAGCAATTGTTGCGTATATGCCGATCGCCGCAGTTGTTGCTGCCAGGCGACGAATCGTTCCCATCACGTTGATGGAAACCCTGCCAAGAGTTACGGCCGAGTTTTTTGGAGAAAAAATTGTCGAAGCGAAGTGATAATAACATTGGAAGGTTCTTCTTGTACGCTATTCGACACAGGTTTAGGCTCAAGGTTACGTTTTAGAAAAGGATTACGTAAGCGTGAGTTTTAACCTTAAATGCGGGTGGAGGGGGGGGGAGAGGAAGTGTACAGCAACAGAAATGGGATGGTTTGATTTTCAGCTGGTCTCAAGCTTAATCTCTTTGTTTCACTTTGTTTTGCTGAGTCTACTCGCGGTAGTTACGCACCGAGACTAAAAGTTTGAAGCGAAACGACCGACCAACTAAATATGAAATTTGTGTTTCACATTATTACGTAAGCATTGTTTTTCAACTGAAAACAAACGATACGAGTAAATTATTCCTTAGGTCGAATGAAAGCAATCTAAATTTGGTTATATACACATGTATACAACTATACACAACATCGTTTGCAAAGCATAAATTATCGCGTGCCCTCTCCCCTATACACGAAAGAAAATTAAAAAATTATTGAAAAATTTAATCTTAAAAATATATTTTTAGAAAATTCGATAAATAACGCCGTTTTCTCGGCTACGGCTCGCCAAATCACCGAGACTACTGGCACCTAACTTTGGTCTGGGCTTCGGTTGTGTATCGTATTTTCAGTGAGTTGAGACTTTGTTCATACCCGGGATGGTGGGAAAAAAATTAACGTATATATTAATTTATGGTTATTCGGGATGTTATGCATGATAGTGCTTTAAGCATGGACCATAAGGTCTTTAGGTAGTACGGCATCGTCGTAAAAGAATATACGCGTGACGTATCTTGTTTTGTTATGATCTGATCCTCTTCGGATTATAGAATATAATATGTAAGCAGCAACAAAGAGTTTTTGAGTGTCTCTGTGATTGGTTTATAATTTGGTCAATCTGTGGTCGCTGTATATGAGTAATATGTGTCTGTATGTGTGTAAAGGTGCATATGTTTATGGTTGTGAAAATCGTCTAGATTTGAATCAAAACTACTTACTTGTTTGTCGGCCAGAATTTGTACGACGACGAGTTATAATACGTAGTAGCTTCGGTTTTCGGCGGACACAAAGGTTTTGCTCTCGTGAAGCGATTCGTTGGCGTCGTCGTCCTGCCTTTGTATGCAGTGCCAGCGCATTAGCCTCGACAGACTCGTGACGGTAGGACTCTTGCAGGAGTCACTCATCGCGACCCTGGCAGGAGCCAGTTGTGATGATTGTGTCTTGCAAGACAGGCTCGTCATCGATGGTCGATTCCTTGAGCAGTGCGACTCCATGTTTGACTCTTGCTGCAGGAATTTGTGGTGATTTTTGTTGCTACTATGGCCGTCGTAAGAAGCATTCGGCATATGTGTATGTGTTTGGTTTGTGTTTATGTTAGTTTATTTTGCAAATGTGTATGTTTATATTAAAATACTACTGTCTGTGTGTATATGTTGTTCGCTGACTGCGTATTCTGCATATATACCATGTGTGTGTTCTGTTTATCTCAGTTGGGCTATGATGTGTATGTTTATTTGTATTATTTTCTGCATCAATAATGTGGATCTGGGTGTTGACAACAACGGACACACACACATACGTTTATACAGTGAACTATTGTAGTTTAGGTTTTGGTAGTTTTTGTATGCTGCTTTGCAGGGTTCAACCGGAATTTTTGTTCCGGCCGGAATTCCTGCAAAAATTCAATTCCTGTTCCTGTTCCTGCATTCAAAGTTGCAGGACCCGGAACTTTTACGGTATTGTGGCAAATTATTTACAATCATTTAAATATTGGAAACTTTGCATTTGAGAAATTTTTTATGTCAAAATTCGTGTTTTTGTACCACTTCTATTTTTGCGTTTTTCAGTTCAGTTTAAGTTTATGGGTGTCCCGAAGTTATGTTGTTTTATTTGTATATATTTGTGTGTGTGTTTATTTTTTGGATATATGTTGTTGCTGTTGTACATTTTAATATTGGTAATGTGCCAAAAATTTATGTTAGATCTTACGTCGACATGACGTCACGCCCACACAATATATTGTCGTCGTCGCGTGTGTGTGTGATAATTGATTTGTTTCAGTGTGCGATGTGTATGAAAGGTACAATGGGTCTTCGATTTGTTTGTTGTGATTTTCGTTTGAGGCTACTGAAGCAGTTGCAATAGCGACCACGGATCGATGTTTTGCTTTTAGGTTACCAAAATTTTTGCCGATGCCGATTCCAACTTTAGCAAGCCATGCTTAATAAGCAGATTGAATACGTACTACATTGCATTATTATATGAAGGCTTAAATAATCCTACCAATCATAAGCGATTATAATTTTACATAGAACGATTAATTTCAATTAATTTTTTCAAACACAAACGCTCGAGAGATAACAGCTTTCATGAGCAGACACACTAGTGTGCGCCCAGAAGTGAAATTGATAGCATCCCAACTGATTGTTTATGTGCAAAAACTATCGGCAAAGAATCGGCAATTTTTTTTGCAGTGCCGATGCCGATGCTCACGAAAAGGGTCGATTATTACCGATACCGATGTCGATTTATCGGCAAATCTCTATTTTAGGTTTCTAAGGGTTTCGTTTAGTTTCGACCGTGAAGGTCAGGTTTGTGGTGAAATGATCAGTTTATCAGCCACGTTAAACAGATGTAAATTGTGTTTTCCCGTTGGGGCAGAACAGTGACCGACGCAGATTCGAGTACCCAACTTAGACATCTATATCAGAGTCGCCACGGAGTCCCTACTTAGAAATATATATCAGTGTCGACAATTTTCAATGTTAAATTAAGTTGGAGCAAACGCAAGATTGCTCGAAAAATAAGACATACCAGTATTTGATATTCAACCGTGAAATCGATGCAGTGCAAAGCAGCAGGACTGGTCGATTTGCAGCGCGGTCTGGGTCGGTTCATTTGCAGTCCTGGACCGATTTGTTTGCAGTCCTGGATCGGTTCATTTGCAGTCATGGACCGATTTGTTTGCAGTCCTGGATCGGTTCATTTGCAGTCCTGGACCGATTTGTTTGCAGTCCTGGATCGGTTCATTTGCAGTCCTGGACCGATTTGTTTGCAGTCCTGGATCGGTTCATTTGCAGTCCTGGACCGATTTGTTTGCAGTCCTGGATCGGTTCATTTGCAGTCCTGGACCGATTTGTTTGCAGTCCTGGATCGGTTCATTTGCAGTCCTGGACGGATTTGTTTGCAGTCCTGGATCGGTTCATTTGCAGTCCTGGACCGATTTGTTTGCAGTCCTGGATCGGTTCATTTGCAGTCCTGGACCGATTTGTTTGCAGTCCTGGATCGGTTCATTTGCAGTCCTGGACGGATTTGTTTGCAGTCCTGGATCGGTTCATTTGCAGTCCTGGACCGATTTGTTTGCAGTCCTGGATCGGTTCATTTGCAGTCCTGGACCGATTTGTTTGCAGTCCTGGATCGGTTCATTTGCAGTCCTGGACCGATTTGTTTGCAGTCCTGGATCGGTTCATTTGCAGTCCTGGACCGATTTGTTTGCAGTCCTGGATCGGTTCATTTGCAGTCCTGGACCGATTTGTTTGCAGTCCTGGATCGGTTCATTTGCAGTCCTGGACCGATTTGTTTGCAGTCCTGGATCGGTTCATTTGCAGTCATGGACCGATTTGTTTGCAGTCCTGGATCGGTTCATTTGCAGTCCTGGACCGATTTGTTTGCAGTCCTGGATCGGTTCATTTGCAGTCCTGGACCGATTTGTTTGCAGTCCTGGATCGGTTCATTTGCAGTCCTGGACGGATTTGTTTGCAGTCCTGGATCGGTTCATTTGCAGTCCTGGACCGATTTGTTTGCAGTCCTGGATCGGTTCATTTGCAGTCCTGGACCGATTTGTTTGCAGTCCTGGATCGGTTCATTTGCAGTCCTGGACCGATTTGTTTCCAGTCCTGGATCGGTTCATTTGCAGTCCTGGACGGATTTGTTTGCAGTCCTGGATCGGTTCATTTGCAGTCCTGGACCGATTTGTTTGCAGTCCTGGATCGGTTCATTTGCAGTCCTGGACCGATTTGTTTGCAGTCCTGGATCGGTTCATTTGCAGTCCTGGACCGATTTGTTTGCAGTCCTGGATCGGTTCATTTGCAGTCCTGGACCGATTTGTTTGCAGTCTTGGATCGGTTCATTTGCAGTCCTGGACCGATTTGTTTGCAGTCCTGGATCGGTTCATTTGCAGTCATGGACCGATTTGTTTGCAGTCCTGGATCGGTTCATTTGCAGTCCTGGACCGATTTGTTTGCAGTCCTGGATCGGTTCATTTGCAGTCCTGGACCGATTTGTTTGCAGTCCTGGATCGGTTCATTTGCAGTCCTGGACCGATTTGTTTGCAGTCCTGGATCGGTTCATTTGCAGTCCTGGACCGATTTGTTTGCAGTCCTGGATCGGTTCATTTGCAGTCCTGGACGGATTTGTTTGCAGTCCTGGATCGGTTCATTTGCAGTCCTGGACCGATTTGTTTGCAGTCCTGGATCGGTTCATTTGCAGTCCTGGACCGATTTGTTTGCAGTCCTGGATCGGTTCATTTGCAGTCCTGGACCGATTTGTTTGCAGTCCTGGATCGGTTCATTTGCAGTCCTGGACCGATTTGTTTGCAGTCCTGGATCGGTTCATTTGCAGTCCTGGACCGATTTGTTTGCAGTCCTGGATCGGTTCGTTTGCAGCCCGGGACCGGTTCATTTGCAGTCCTGGACCGATTTGTTTGCAGTCCTGGATCGGTTCGTTTGCAGCCCGGGACCGGCCGGTCCTACAGAGGCAGTGGCCGATGCGGACCGGAACTCGACCAGCAGTGCTCCTGTTAATCGCGAAAATACTAGGTACGTATTAAACGATTGCGTACATTACATTTTTGATTGTTGTAAAATAGTTTGTCTTTATACTGGCGCTGTACAAGTTCAGCTATCGTAGTGGACTGGACTGGATCACAACATTCATTGTGGACCCAAACGTTGAGAAAGATCGGTCCGGTCCTAGACATCGATACTTCAGAGCTATGAATGCATATTCTTGGTTGTCTAGCAGCAGATAGATATATAGACAGATGTAAAGCGACAGTGCCGTCCGTGGTGAGTTGCGATACTTGGCATTGGTTTGAGACAGTAACTGAAACGCTTTGACAGGTGTCGGCGTAGATCTTTTGCTGGTTGGACCGACTGTTATGTTGATACAAAGTTGTGTTTATTTTTGGACGAGTCTCGTTTAGCGTGCATAGGTCGGTTGGAGTACTTTAATGTCCATTGTGTTGTGATTGTGTTTATTTTTTGGAACATACTACGAACGATCGTGTGTGTGACGTAAGGTTGTGGTTTGGTATTGGTTTCGGGTGTATTTATTTAGTGTTTGTGTATAAATGTGTTATCACGTTATTATTGTTGTTGTTGGCGTTGGCGTTGTTGTTGGTGGTGGTGATGGCGTTGTTGTTGTTGTTGTTGTGGTTGTTGTTGTTGTTGGCGTTGTTGTTGTTGGCGTTGTTGTTGGTGGTGGTGGTGGCGTTGTTGTTGTTGGTGGTGTTGTGGTTGTTGGTGTTGGCGTTGTTGTTGTTGGCGTTGTTGTTGGTGGTGGTGGTGGCGTTGTTGTTGGTGTTGTGGTTGTTGTTGTTGGCGTTGTTGTTGTTTTTGTGGCGTTGTTGTTGTTTTTGTTGTTGGTGGTGGTGGTGGTGTTGTGGTTGTTGTTGTTGTTGGTGGTGGTGGCGTTGGCATTGTTGTTGTTGGCGTTGTTGTTGTTGGTGGTGGTGTTGTTGTTGTTGTTGTTGTTGTTGTTTGGCCCCGCGATCAAGGCTGATCGTTGACAGGAGCGATCCTGTCACATGCGCGGAGATGGTGATTGTCTCGTTGCATCGGGGAAGTAGACCACCATTTGGACCTGCGAGGCAGGAGCCGCTCGACCCACGACAAGGCGGTGATCGATTCGAGCAGTGTTGTTGTTGTTGTTGTTGTTGTTGTTGTTGTTGTTGTTGTTGTTGTTGTTGTTGTTGTTGTTGTTGTTGTTGTTGTTGTTGTTGTTGTTGTTGTTGTTGTTGTTGTTGTTGTTGTTGTTGTTGTTGTTGTTGTTGTTGTTGTTGTTGTTGTTGTTGTTGTTGTTGTTGTTGTTGTTGTTGTTGTTGTTGTTGTTGTTGTTGTTGTTGTTGTTGTTGTTGTTGTTGTTGTTGTTGTTGTTGTTGTTGTTGTTGTTGTTGTTGTTGTTGTTGTTGTTGTTGTTGTTGTTGTTGTTGTTGTTGTTTTTTTTGTTGTTGTTGTTGTTGTTGTTGTTGTTGTTGTTGTTGTTGTTGTTGTTGTTGTTGTTGTTGTTGTTGTTGTTGTTGTTGTTGTTGTTGCTGTTGGTGAATTAAAATTTATAAATTCCGACTCCGATTGATCGGCGCAATCGGAATCGGACTTCGTTTTGAGCCGGAATTGTAATCGGAATTCCGGTTGTACTCTCGTATATATGTATATACACATATATATTGTCATGTATATATTATGTGTATGGATAGAAGGATACAGGCAAAATTTTTTAAAGATGGCTTTTACACAGTGTTGTGTAAGAAAAAATTAATTACAAAGAGGCGAGATTTGCACCATATATAATTAACCTCTGGTTGCAGGGTGCAACCGGAATTCCGGTTCCGGCATTTTTTCACCTTCCGGTTCCGGTAAATTTTTACCGGATTTAAAAATTCCGGTATTATAATTTGGCCGTTTTCTTAACTTTGCTAATTTTTAAGAATCTCTTTTGAAAGCCACTTGTACTCCGAATATAAGCCATTGATGGTGGATTTCACTTCAGTCGATGATGAAAATCTAAAATACAACAAATAAAATAAAACCTATGTTCGACTAAGGTTATTTCACAAATAATAGAGCAAAAAATAAGATTAAAATGAAATTTTTGGTGAAATGCATTTTTCATTTTCCGGTTCCGGTTCCGGTAAAATTTTCAAATTCCGGTTCCGGTAAATTGTAATTCCGGTTGCACCCTGTCTGGTTGTTATGCTTTGGGGCTTGTATATATATATATATGAATACGTACACAAATACGTGTTTGCGTAGATTGGAAATATGTCGTTTAAAAACTCCTGTAGAACACTGAACCTGTGTGAATGTTAGAATTAGGCGTTGAGCGAATATCAAGCTTGCAGGCGTATATATAGGAGCGGCGCCGTGTACTAAACTACGCACGTAGTGTGATTGTGAAGATCTGACACCAGGGTCGCAGCGGTATCAGGATGCAAGCAGATACAACCAAAAATTAATAAAAGCCGTCGCCGGATCCGGCAAAGAAGCTGACAGGCAAATATACTTGTAAACGCTTTGTTTATTAAGCCTAAGCGTTAATCTTTAATGTGAGCGGAGTGTACCAGGGTCAAATATTACATTGTGATGTGGTTAGTCAAACCTAAACCCCGCGTTCCAAAATCATACTACGCCCAAGGGCGTATGAAAAAGAGAAAATAGGTGAGAAAGGGGAATATATGTACCTTCAGCACCGTTAACGAATCATCGTTAGTTTTACATCACTGTTGTTCTGCTACATCTTACAATCGCTATTTGGCGTAGGCCAAACTGTTATTTGCTCAGAATAACACATTGGGCTATGCCAATTGGTAATTGGCACTGAATTGCATATTGGCCTACGACATACATACGTAAATATGTGAAAAAGTTACATATATACGTATAACTTAACTGATATTATTATTTAATGCGTTAACGGATTGTGTGTTATGCAGTGTTAGTTTTAAAGGATGACTTGAGGTGTTGTTACAGTTAAACATGTAGTTAACATACGCCATATGCAGCATATATGTACGTTAGTCCTATATACGTGCACAATATTACTTTGTTGTAATTTTCGTTTATGTTAACGTTAATCTAAGAGTGAACCGAATAAGAGGGTGTGGGGTAATAAGAGGGGGTCCCCATTTTGAGTCCCAATCAATAGGAGTGCGTATTCCTAATAAGAGTCCGTAAGCGGATAGAGTCTTAATTAGAGTCCATGAAGGTAGCGGAGCGTGGATTAAAAATAAATAACAGTCCGTAGCCGAATAACAAGGGAGGTTCCCTGTGCAGAGGCCAAATAAATATCAGGCCCCCTTCTCTTATTCGGGTCACTACAGTATTGTAATAATAATAATAATAAATCATATACACATAACGGGGGCGTCGCAGGGTGCAAAGCGGAACTGGATTAGTTCGGAATCGAAACAGCAAATTTATACCGTACTAATCTACAAACAATTAGTGATAAGTTAATTAATCAAAAACAATTTAATTGATAAATAATACAGAATTTTTATGCAACGTATCACAACAAGTACGATTTATAATCAATATTTCAAAATTCGGATTCCCATTGATTGTGCAATCGGAATCGGAACTCGTTTTGAATCGGATTCTAATCGGAATCGGAATTTCGGTTGCACCCTGGGGCGTAGCTAGAATATTGGGAAGGAAGTGCGGTGTAAGTGTGTCATAAATGTGTTAGCATATTGTATACGACCTATCCGGCATGGTTAAATAAAACTTTCCCTCAAAACAGTAACTTTGTTTATAAAAATTACCCCACTGTCCGCGTAAAATGTTCTTTCCAGTTACCAAACGCCCCTCCGTCGGCATTCAGCGAATGTTCAGTAAGGTGAACTTTGCAACTACAGCGGAATACTTGGAACGCAACTTGTTTTGCGGTTTTGTTACTTAGCACGCTCCTCGCTTAACTACATACATAATGCCTATATATAGCCAGAATACTAGAGCTCTCTGTGCGTTTACCTTACTTCATCCCCCCCACAAAACTGTTGTGGCTGTAAATCGTGTAGGAACCAAGTTTGAAAAATAAAATGGAATATTCATGAAGTCGAAATATCTCAGACTAAATTAAAAATTATATACATTACGCGCTTTCTTGTAATTTCAGAACGCTGCAACGCACAGTCCGTTGGCAGGCGGCAGTGGCGGGGGCGGTCCTACTGGCGCCGGTAATCTGCCGCCACAAGGTGTGCCGATGGAAGTGATGAACGGACCTCCTGGGAGCGCCGCCGGCATGCCACCTGGTCAAGGCGGGGGTAGCGGTGGTCCGCCGCCGCCGCACGCGTTACTAGCGAACCTGCAACCGCTTCCGGTAAGTGTAGTATTTAGGCTGGATTAGATCTGTTGTCTGTAGCTTAAGGTTATCGCGTAATTATGGTTCTGTCAACGTGGACGACGTTCAAGACGTGTTGTTCTGTGACCGCTTCTAACATCAGACGTTTCAGAAACGTATTACTTTGGTATAAGTACGTAAATGTGATTTGTCCCAGGTCACCGCATTTCTCCTGGAATATATATAATATGCGCAATAAACATTGATAGATTTGTGATGCAGTATTGGAGTATATTTTAAGAATTCACTGCGATCTTCAACGCCACATCATTCGCAACAAGGCGGCCCACAACCTGGAAGCAGCGGCCAAGGACAACAACAGTCACCTCATTCGATGGCGAATCAGGTATTGTGTGTGTGTGCAGTGCAGATAATGTATATGCGTACTTTCGTAATAATATCTATAATTATATTGTCCGTTTACTATCTGCTGCGCTGTGTAACTCATTGATGCAGTGCTTGTTTTAGTTCCGGTAGCGAAATTCGGTATTTTTAGCAATTTGTTTCGTTGTGTTAAATTTAACGTTTTTACCGGATTGTTTTTAAAAAAATTTCGGCGTTACGTGTTTTGGTTTCAAACGTTCGTGTTTGCGAAATTATGAAAAGTCACAGACATAATGAACAAGTTCTTTTATGAAATTTCACACGTGCATTATCTAACTACCTACCTACCATATTATGTAATACTAAATACGGCGTGTTTGATTTTCAGCCGTTCACAAGCAGCGCCGCTGGCAATCCACGCGGAAGTTTCCCTGGCTCGAGTCCAAGGCCTGCTGGCGGCGGCGGTGGAGGTATGAGGCTACAACAAGTACAAGATCATCAACCTCAAGGCCTTGGTGGCAGTGGTGGTGGTGGTGCAGGAAACCCTCCGAACTCGTCCACGCCTTTCAGCGTAAGTTATAATATTGGATGGGAAATTTAAAATGTGTCGCTTCCAAATTAATTTTTTACGGAAACTTGCGTAATACTTTGTAACATAAATGAGCTCTGAAGAAATATTGTATTATTGGGAATATGGACGCGGTTGGACACCTGCAAGCGCATGTATATTGTGTACCCATTCAATATGGATTAATTACAAATTGGCTCAGGTCCATATGCTATTCTAAGCCATTACAGTTGTTATTATTATTGTTCAGTTCACAGGCATAAATCCAAAAGTAATTGACACAAATAACAGATTGATGTATTACAGTATATATAGCAGTATTTATTTTTGGTTTGCATAGTTGTTGGTTGGCTACAGGGATACTACGTACTATATTTTATAACGTAACCAAACTTGTTTTATAGCCAATGTCGCAACCTGGTACCGGTGGTGGTCCTCCGCATCATCAAGTATTTAGTCCTGCGGGTGCAAACGGTAGCGGAGGTGGTGGTGTCAACGAACATTCACAGCAGCAACAACAACAAATGATGATGCGACAAGTGGCTGCAATGGGTGGCGGAGGGCCAATGCCTCCGGGTCATCAAGGCGGCCCTGGCGGTGGTCACCCTTTACATCAGCGATTACCGCCGACACATTTGCATAACCGCGGTGGAGCTGGTATGCCGCCAAATCATACGGTAAGTGAATTGTTTATGATTAAGGGTGCACACGGAATTTTGTAGCTAGTGGAAAGGGTTTTGCTTCAGAGGGATTAAACAATTTCTTTTCACTGCTCATTTTTAGTTTTTGGAGATGAAAACAACGTGTTTTTGACCCAAAACACCTTGAGAGATTATGCCCAGATCATGTTGTAGCGATGAGAATCAGGAGTGGCTTCTGTCCCTCCTTGGAAAATAGCGCAAACTTAACACAACTATTTCTTCATGGCGTTTGAATTTTGATTTGGAGTTTGAATTGGACTTATATGGAACGTATTTTATTCAGGCATTCGGCAACGGTGTGGGAGGAAGCCCTGGTATGAGGCAGCCATGGCAACAATCATCGGTATGTGTTATTTTGAAATTGTATCTCGACCGTTCTAATTGAATACTGCTTGATCAGGGATCGACCGGATATTAATAGCAGAGCCGGATTTTAACCGGATATAGGCTAAAATTTGTGTACTGTTTGAAGTATTTGAGGCGTGCAAAATAATGTCGAAGCCGAAATCTGGTGTCAATTTTTTGCCGCAGCCAGAATGCGTTTGCACTTGGACTGACACGTTGCCCCTATTAATGGTTGCAAAATCCGCAGTATTGAAATTATGGTGAAATTGCGTACTTTCTTTGCTTAGTTATACGAGAAGCCTCCAAAGTAAAGAGGGCCTTTGTCAGTAGGGTAAATGTATTTTGAGTGCTTAGTGAAGGTAATTCGGATTTTTTGAATATTAAGAAATGCGGATGTGTCTCGCTAGTTTTATATGTTGATTTCAGACATTTTCTTGTTAGCGTAGTTCGTCAACGAATGCTGTGTTCATTAATTGCAATAAGTGGGGTTTGTAATATTATTTGTTCGAAAGCATTTTAGATGCATCCACAACAGCATTTTTCGGAATCATCGCCAATTGGCCATTTCCCTGGCGGAGTAAGTGTTTTTTGTTTGATCATTAGCAGAACTCAATCAGAATTCCTGTTGCGGCCGGGACTCATTCAAAAAATCAGTTTCTGTTCCGGCATTCAAACACGGAGGTATCGGATTTTTTACGGTCTCGTAGTAAATTTTACTGTAACATCAGCTTTTTACAACAGACATATATTGTCTTACTTAGTTTTGTAAAACATGGGAAACTGACTAAAGAAAACGCATTTGTATATCCCTCACCAATCAATTAGCTGTACTTCGGTGATGCTATAGTACATCTTTGCAATTCCGGCTCCTGTTCTTGTTTAGCGAAGAAACTAGTTCCTGTTCCGGCGGAGGTACGGAATCTGTACCCAGTAGGGTTTCAGTCCATCAACGGTACCATTTTTATGGCTGCATAACCAACGGTTTAAAAGTCATGGCCCTGTAAATTATAGTGCAAACACGCGCCGAATGGAACAGGCAATATTTTTCATCAACATGTTCGTCTTAATTATAAGCTTTACCAGTCTTATTCCTTACACCAATTAAACTAGTGTTTGTACATGTTATGTTTAGTAAAAAGTTGAAATTTCAAGGACCGTAACTATTGAACCAGGGCGCCTGGGTCTGTAGCGATAAAAATGGTACCGTTCAACTCAGCGTGTCAAAATCTAAAATGAACTATTTTCATTAAATTCCTAGGGGGGGTCCACATTTCGTACCTAAGCCTCCTGTTCCTGCCTACACTGAAATGTGACTCCTATTGGAACCCTGATTTATAATATTTAATCGTAATTAAAATGTAATTAAAATGTAATCAGTTTTGTTCATATGGTTCTTTTTTTGCTTGAGATTTCAAATATAAAAATTTCATAAAACGTGGTTTTAAGTGAGAAGTTGCTTTTGTTTTGGTTGTAGAACCCGGCAATGATGAGTAACGGTCCGTGTGGTCCTGCCGTCGGCCCTTCAACGCCAATTATGCCAAGTCCGCAAAGTATGCCAGGTAAATCGTCTAGCAAATGTTACATGTTTGTACGAATTCAACGTATGTTTGATCCGTTTTTAACCTATCACTTGTCTCAAAACTGTTGTGAAGTTGTTAGAAAGCGTAATATTATTGTAATAGCATTTTTTAGTAGAATGTGTTAATTCTGCTCTATAGACAAAAGTGATGTACAGTTTACATAAATGTTACCGAAGTTTTTGGCGATAGCAAAAGTGCGTTTGCAGACGAAATAGATAATGGCTAATACTGTACAATGGATTTCACAGCCATTTTAACATCAAACATTGATTTTAGATACGAGCGGAGCAGGACCCATGTCTGGTGGCGGTGATTCAATTTACATGATGAAAGCGCCGTCACTTGGCAATCTCCCTGGTGGCCCACCGGTAAGCGCTGTGTTCGTTTTTGAAACTGGGCCAGTGATGGTTCTTTAATAGTTTCACCGTCGTGTTTGAGTGCTTACTTGATTCTTCTCGTGAATATAGCTGGAAGTACGAGAAATTAGCGATTCTTTGATTGATGCATGCGTTGGGCCAACAATCATTGTTGTCCAAGCGTGATTATTATTATTATTATTATTATTATTATTATTATTATTATTATTATTATTGTCATCGTTCGTTGATGAGTTTGTGAGATTATATAATTGTGCGTCATTGTTGTGAATTTATGTCTTTTAGTTTGGTGCCGGTGGCCCGATGCCTCCTGTGTCTGGTTCAAGTGGCGGCGGTGTGAATAATGCGACCGGTATTGGCGGCGATCAGTCTGGTGGTGCAGCGCCGCCCCACGAAATGTTGATGATGATGGGCGCAGGCAGTGGTGCAACTGGTGGAAACGGCGGTCTGCCGCCAGGTGACCGACGGTCAGTACCGCCGCCACACACAGGAACAGCATCAGATCCAACGGCGGGAATTGATGGTGGCCCTGGTGGGGGCGGCAATAAGTCGTCTCCGGCGACACGACAGCAGTCTCTCTCTGGACCGCACAGTAATAGCGCTGCAGGTACTTCGGAAAGGAAACGACCGGATATCTTTTACCGAGACCACAGTCGGATAGTAAATTTTTTACCGTAACCCCGGAAATGCAATCGCAGCACAACGTCTAGATTCATTCCCACATGTAAAAGCAGTTTTATGCTATTCAGGCCCCAATTATACATATTCCGTGTACAGTAAGGTAGGTTTTTACTGGATACCGAAACTGGGTAGAAATATCGTTCTTTCTCGAATATTATTTCGGAACCGGATATCCGGTCGGTCACGATTCCTGATTGAAATATTGCTATAGTCTATAAGTCTATCGTGCCATTTCCTGTTCCGACTCCGATGTGGATTCCGGTATTAATTAGAGTTGTTGCTTTGTTACAAATTCTAGTTACTTTGAGATATAATAGAAATTGTTTATAACGCTACTAGAGCATAATAGTTGACAATTTTTGCAGCACTGTTTACAAAACGAGCTTTATAATTTCAGGTACACCTGGCGGGTGTCCAGGAAGTGGTGGTGGCGGCGGCAGAAGACCCAGTTCTTCAGATCAAAACGGCGGTGGCGGCAGTAACGCAAGCAATTCAGGTGGCCCTGGTCAACCTGGTAGCAATGGTGATCCTACAATGGGCGGCGGCGGTTCGAACTGTGGCCCTGGCAGTGGTGGCGGCGAATACGGCGGTGGACCTGGCTCTCATGATAATGTACGTTTCTTTATGGAGATGCCCATATTCTTAAATAAGTGCAGTAACAATCACAAGTTTCTGATAGGTCCAGTAACCTTTTCGAATTAGAGATCAGCATGCCGCATTACTAGTAGTACCGGGATCGCTGGTTTGAAAACTTGTGAAATTTAGAATTTCAGTCAAACATCAAACTGCCTGGCTCGAGGTCGACTGCCAAATGTCTCCGCAATTCTTCAGTTATATCGTTCAGCGAATTATTTCCTAAATTCTGAAATGTCTTCGAATGCTGAAATAGTTGAATTTTTCTGAAGGACGCTCAACACAGTTTCTAGACCGAGTTTTATACGTTATTGTTCAAATTTAGTCAATTTAACGTAATCTTATCTGCCTATTTATGTTTCCCGCCGGGTCTGCGGGTTACATGTTGGTGCGGCGCGTCCGAATCAATTTATAGTAGAATTATTATTATCATTATTATTATTATGTTGTAAATACATTTTTCATATTTTTTTGCATGCGGTCTATAATCATAAATATTTTTTGCAGACGGGCGATAGTTCTGGTGGTGGAAATGGCACAGGCCCGGGAAGCGGTGGTAGCGGCGGCAACGCAAACAGCGCAGCAAGCAACAACGGTCAACCGGCGTCATCTACGAACAACAATGGTGGTGGGGGCAATGGCTCAAATCCAGGCAATGCTAACAGCGGTGGCGCGGCTGCGGCATCCGGAAATCAAGCAGCGTCATCAGGAACGTCCGAAAGTGAAGCGATTATGAAAATCAAAAAATCGCTCGGTGAAGAAGCGAAACTGTTCGAAGCGCCGCCGTCGGCAGCCACCGTTGGTGGCAGTGGAGCTGGAAATGGTGGACCGGTGACATCGGCAGCGGCTGATTGAGGCAGCCAGAGGGACTAAGAATGATAGCGAGTTGACCCAAGTAATTAGTTTTGAAAGGTGGCTGGCATTAATGTGATGTGGGTGTCTCACTGTCGTTATGAGCGTTGGGTGGCTGGTTGGTGTCTACCCTCGGTTATGTGTCTGTTGAGTGTCTACTGGTCCTGTTTTGTGGGTGTCTGATTGATCCTGAAACAGAACGAGCGGGGAAACCCCGGTAACAACTAAAGTGTCTGTTAGGGCGGCATACGTTGTTAGTGTCCACAACTGTCCTGTGAGTCTCTGCGACTCTGGTTCCATTGGAGACACACACAAACTAGGGGTTTTGGTGTCATGAATTGTATTGTAACTTTATACCGACTCTGTGGATACACTTTAAACGTTTTAAATATAAGGACGCATAGCATGTGTGTATTTTAGTAACAGTAGACACACGCAATTACATGGACTGCGATGGACTGCGACACACATATTTTGTGTAATATTGTGTAACTTATTGGTTTGATTTGTATTGAAAACAGCGCACCACAAACGTCGATATGAACCTAAAATCGTCGTGAACTCAACTGCAATGCGAAATCTGAACTGGCTATAACCTTGGTACTGTAAGGAATATAATACTTATTAATAGTTTTTTTGAACGATTGAAGCTTTTGTTTTATACTACTTTCTTCTCTCTGTATTAATAACAATGGAATTCACTACATGATTTTTTTCAATTAATATTGGAAATGCAGGGTGCCAGATGTTTGGCTGAATAAATTTAGCTGAACTTTGACGTAATCGTGAGGGAATCTTTAATGAAATTGTGGGAGAGAAGATTTTGACTGCAAGCCAAAGTGGATGCAAAGATAATCGGTGGTACAGCTCGACGTAATGGTGTCGTAATCTCGTGAAATGTTGAGTAGCGATGGGGGCGGCGAGAGCAGTGAAGAACAAAAGACAGAGGATTTGACAATGGCGAACCGGAGTTTTTTGTGAGTTGTTCAGATCTGTGTTGAGTCATGTTCATTCAATTTTAAACAACGTTGTACTCATACGTGCTACAGCTCGGGCAGTCATGCCAGCCGACACGTGGTTCTGAAAATTGATACATTCAGAGCTTGTAGCGTTTTTAACAAAATCCATACTCGTTTCAAGCTTGCCTTTGGGGTTCAACCTCTGTGGTCTGTCGGTTGGAGCGAGTGACCACCCGCTTGAAGCACAACTCGAAAGAAGATATATTTGACTGGAGAGTCATTCTCTTTCTCAAAGGCTGTTTGTGTGACCTTGTCTGCCACGAAGTTTGTGCGCACGCACAATGGTGTTGCGTCTTATTTTAGGTCATCCCGTTAAACGAATAAAGTTATACGTTAACGTATAGGGGTCAAACATGGGATTGGACCCAGACAACCGGACACATACACAGTTGACTAGAATCGATTTGGCTATTGCACTGCTTGTGCTATCGGTGAAATTTAAACTGGAGTACAATTTGTTTGCTATAGCAAAACTTGATTGGATAGAAGAGACAAAATGTGAGTGGAGGATAGAAGTGACGAAATTTGATTGGATACAATACGACTGGAATCGCAATACGGCTGGAATCGACGTTGCCAGATTTTGATTTCAAGAATTTATTGATTGGTCAGTGGCCGTGCTCTTGGATGATGTAATCTGTTTCTGTGTATATATGCGTTTTCGTTTATATGTTTGAAAAAATGTGTAAATTTTTTATTTTCTGTGATTACCTTCCTGAGGAATAAGTGTCAAATTTAGGTTTTTGAAGGATGACTAGGATTGGATTGTAATTGGAGCGTTTGCCCAATTGCGAATCTACGACGATTCGGTGACCGGCAACTTGTTGCGAAACAGTGTCCCAAAAGCTAATGCATAAATGAAATCATAATTCTAAGCATAAGCCTAAGCGTAATGATGAGCGCTGAATTGTCGAATCGATGCAGTTTCCGATTACAAGTTGTTGGGTGACGAATTGTCGTGATACCTTCAATTGCAGGTCGTGATTAGATTTATGTAGCATAGGGCACGTTCACGTGTGGTTTAGTTAGTAGTGAATTCTTAATTGACATGTAATAACTGTTGCCTGGGTGCCTGTGGTCTTTTATATTCGAAGCATTGATTCATAAAGTTTCGCTATCAAATCACAATGTAGAATCGGATGCCAAATTTACGTACAGTTTAGGTAAGTATTTTCTACTACGTATCTTAGCTTATGGTCCAACGAAAATTAATTAAACTAACACTAGAGTGCTCTAATATGAAATATATTTGTTGATAAATTCTTTATAGCGTAATGATGGTGCAGCGATAATATGTAGCTTTTCAACTCAACAAAGCTAACGATTGAACTGTCATTCATTTGGACCGCACTCCGTTGTAAGTTTGGCTACACATGGGTTAAATTTGGACATATTTCAAGTGTCCGGTGTTAAGTTATACCCTACTGTGTTTGGTTATTTTATTATACGTATACGCAGACTGATCTCGATTGTACTGATCATGCTTGGGAGTGTTTATTATCTGTTTACGTTGTTTTTTGCACTCGTATTTATGTTTGTTTGCATTTTCAACTTTTCTTGTTTGGTGAAATCCTTTAGTTTGTTTTAGTATATATACATATTATATATATGTGTATATATATATATCAAGGCGCAACCGGAATTCGGATTCAAATCGACTTCCGACACTTGACTTGATGTAGGTTCGGATGCTGCCATATCATCGTATATGTCGATTGCCAATTCTTCCTCAAGTAATTTTTGAACGACTACGTGAGCCGGCCATGGAACCGTTTGCCTCCTCGCTCTCCCGTCACCCAACAAAAGTTTTAACGTCACCAGTAATAAGTCATATGAAACGCTTGGATGCTGTGAAAATTATTTTCGGGTCCCATGGCACGTCAACCTGGCTACAGGATAAGTGTGCCTTGCCTAAGTTTCTTTCGTCGCTAACGCGAAAAAAACACCTGCGTTCGATATTAGAATACTGTGACTCAGTTTCACGACGACGCATTGTACAGAGATGTTGCGTATTTTTTGTTTGTATGCTTTGATTTGGTTTCAAGACCAAAATGTTATCTGTCAAAACAACAACAACAACTGACTTTACTCTATGTATGTCGTGTCCTAAACACCTAATCGTCACAGTTTGGTGTCTGTTCAGTAGTTGAATTTTGTTCGTTTCAACAGTTGTTGGCGCAGTTGTGAACAACAACGAGCGGTGGTTGGCAGCTGTGAGTTGCCAAGTTTTGGCCAAATAGCAGTTTAGGACGCGATTTATGTACTGACGTACCGCAGTAGTTGTAGTAGTAGTAGTAGTAGTAGTAGTAATATATTGCATTATGTAAAAATAATGTAAGATGTACATATGTACTTATGTAGTACAATGCCGAGGATTGGACTGACACCAAAAATCGATCCGGACATTTCGAAACAAACCGGTTCATGACTGATCGGCTACTTAAATCATTTCACCTATAACCAATCTTGTTCACTGTTCACTTTGCTGACAAGCGTCGACCTAACTCAAAGGCCGACGTGCGTTTCTTGGTTAGCCAGATGTCCGGCCATTCGGGTGGCGTCTTTGGTCGGTTGTTGTTGTTTTTTTATGAAAGTGATCAATTTGTTCAATATTAGTCGTGTGCATTACGAACTCTTGCAGTTGCGCGGATCTCAAAACAACTATAGAAGTAGGGCAAATAAATGAATACAACAGATGAGCTGAATTTCGAACGTTTTCTGGTTCGAAAGTTATCATTTCAAGGCCTGTCACATCACTATTTGACGACAGGGAGTTGCACGTATTTGAGTGTACCGGGCCCTAGTACTAGCAGTGATTTGAAATTTTCGCTGCAACGAAACGATTCTAAGTTTTGTACTCAATTTTTTGAATTCGTCAGTACTAAAAAAACTTCACGCGTTGACTAATAATGACATTTATAGTTGTCTATAGTCGTTTGAAAATATGTATTTCTCGTTCGTTCCCAACTTGACTCTATACATCAGGGTGCAACCGGAATTCCGGTTCCGGTTCCGGCATTTTTTCACCTTCCGGTTCCGGTAAATTTTTACCGGATTTAAAAATTCCGGTATTATAATTTGGCCGTTTTCTTAACTTTGTTTATTTTTAAGAATGTCTTTTGAAAGCCACTTGTACTCCGAATATAAGCCATTGATGGTGGATTTCACTTCAGTCGATGATGAAAATCTAAAATACAACAAATAAAGTAAATACCTATGTTCAACTACGGTTATTTCACAAATAATAGAGCAAAAATAAGATTAAAATGAAATTTTTGGTGAAATGCATTTTTCACTTTCCGGTTCCGGTTCCGGTAAAATTTTCAAATTCCGGTTCCGGTAAATTGTAATTCCGGTTGCACCCTGCTATACATAGTACACCATAATATGTGTTATCAGGGACGCAGCCCCTGGATTTTTGAAACGGACGCTGGTGGTAAGTAAATTTTGTAAACATTTCGGAGCGCAGGATTCGTGTCTTGTGTTGCCAACTAAAAGAAGTATCATCAAATTCCCTGTGACAAACGTTCCAAAGGAATGACCTGTAAAATCCTTCCTTTTTGTTACGTTCGCCCTTGGTTTTTTTCTTATGTGTGTGTGTTTTTGAAAATTTATATACTTAACGTCGATAACATTGTTAGTATATTGTTACGGATCGAAGTGTAACAGTTAGTGTTTTATTTTGATGCACGTTTGTATGATGTATATATATATATATGTTATATAGTTTTACTTAAGGTACATTTTAAAGTATGATTCGGTAAATAGTTGTATAGGAGGCTAGGTTTAGGTTGTAAAGCAGTTATGGAAATAAGCATTTTGGTGACTGAAGAAGATCAGCAATAGAATATTGCGGCAGTAAACAATAATGATCTGTCGAGGAATTTATACAATTTATACCCCAAAGGTCGCGTAAACTTTTTCTTCGTGCAGATTTTAATTGATTAAACTGGATTAATTTAAAAAAATGGTTCGCCGTATCGGTCAGGTGATGCTGCGTCGAGCACCAGGGTTGGTTGGGAACGATCCGATAATTGGTTGATGCAACAAAGCGAGAGTACTTCTGTTTGAGATCGTCCTATAAATTAGCAAAGGTCGCTTAAACGCTTTCTTAGTGCAGATTTGAATTTGATCGAACTGGCCTAATCCTAAGTATAGACGTACGCATAATCGCCTAAGTGATCCTGAGAATTACAAAAAACATTAACCGTTGGTGGTAAGAATGAATTGTTAATTCGTTAGTTTTATAGCTTAAGATTTAAATAAATACGGAGAATTCCCTTAACCTAAGTATACTTATGCTCCACACATTATCGAATAGACGATATCTCCAGACAAGAAGCTGTCGATCGACGAAGTGTTGTGATACCCGTTTGTTGAATAGTTACGAGTCGAAAGTTCTGTCAATTCTCAAATGGTCTATTGCGCTGGGATTTAACGGGTGGGAGTAGTAGGCTTGTTACTTTTAAAAGTGTGGGTCGTTTTATTTTTTATCATTTTTTTATTCGTACATGTATTTCAGTGTATTTTTATTTTGTTTAAATATATTTAAGACGCAATAGTTTGGTATTGAACCAGTATGGTATGAGTGTTGCATATATGCTTATTTCATGGTTTCTACTGGCTGAGTTGTTTTGTTATATTTTACGGAAAGTTTTCGTCATTTTCATTGTTTTTCCTGATGATAATTAGTGGCTAATTTGTGACGTAAAGGCGTAGAGATGTGAAATTTAACCGAGTTTCAGTCCCGAATTAAGCTTAACGTTAACCTTGGATGTTTTTTGGTTTTATCGGTCGTCATATTACATTTAAACTTTAGGCTTATTGGAAAATATAAACAGGGTAAGGAAAATTTTTTATTTGCGAAAAATTTAGGTTAGTGTAGTGATGGTAAACAAGTACTTACAAGTAACAGTTGTAGTACGGCTTTGTGTTTTTCTGAGTTGTGTGTGATGCGTATTGTGCGGCACGAACCGAACAAAGTGAAGCGAAGGCCCGAGAAGATATAAAACTGGCTTTTGTTTTGAGTTAAAAGTGCTATTCAAACGGTGGATGATAGAACATTTTTTTCTGCGGTGAGCTTTGTATATTTTTCAATCAATGTTCTTTGTAATATTTGATGTGTTTATGTTTCACATGAAAATTGAATATCTGATACTGCATATTAATCTGTTCGGATAATATTTCGAGTGTAATTATTGTATAAGAGGATTGATGGCGTTATGATTTCGTGGACGTAGTTCAAATATTTGTTTTAGGCTTATTAGGTTATGAGCCAATCATTCCTGCGAGTGTGAATAGAATTTTAAAAAAGCTTTTTGATGTATTGTTTGAACTACGGACTATTATTATGTTCTGCGTTGATGTCTAGTGTGTATAATTTATTGCAGCGACAAATATAGTAAATTAACCATGTGTTAATTCGTTGAAGAGCGTAGTTATATCGTGTTATGTGAGCGGTTTCAATACAATTTGGTCTGATAGCGGCCTCAACCGTTAAAGTTGGCGTTTGCCACACATCCGAAAATAATGTTTTAGTAAACCGTGTTGGCAGTTTTGGTACCTTAAATGTTTTCGATTTGTGTTGCTGGTTCTATAGAAGCTTGATTGGTTTAGCGATGTGCAACCGCGCTTGAAAGTCGAGTTTCTGGAAGCGGAGCAGTTTGGACATCCGTTTACGGTTATTTAACGTTAAACATTAGTTAAAACGCATGAATTACGTGTTTATTATAAAGCTGTTGAGAAATATAACTTGATTTTTGTACTTTTATAGATTGGTAAAACTGTAATTTGGTTGTCTGCTACTTAGCTAATATACTGATCGTTTAAACTAATGTCATCTTGTTCCAAAACCATGTCAATGCTTACATCCATGATACGGAAGTTTGCATCTGCTCAAGACATGTTTACGGGTGCCGTTTTGTCTGGTGCAAAAGTTATCGATGGTGAACCCGGTCGATGTACCGTTGAGATACCGGTAACGAAAGAGCTGGGCAATCTCACCGGACATTTGCACGGTGGGGCCACGGCTACGTTAGTGGGTAAGTTTTAGTAGTTTTAGAGAATACGATAAATTCATGTTTTATCAGCGTGCAAACGGATATTCATATTTAGTGAAAATCGATGTTCGTTTCGGTTAAAGTCGTTGCGGAAATTGTGTTTTTTAATCCCTTAAGTTCCAAATCACGTGTAAATCTATATCGCGTAATTTTTCTTTACAGAGATACGCTAAATTGTCCGAAATGAAATAAAAATTGCAAAATTCGAAGACAATCTTTAAAAATTTGGGTAAATCAACGATTTGTGTTTAAAATTTAAAAAAATCGTTGCATGTTTTCTTACGTCATTTGTATTGGCAGTCAAATAAAACATTTGCTAAACTTTTACACTTCAATATTTGTTTTTTGTTTCCGTTATTTTTATCACTATACGGCTTCGTTATTTGTACTACGCTGATTGCTGCGTAAACTCGACAAAGTTGACTATTCTTTTGCCCATATGGGCACGGTACTGCATTAAGGTTTTGTACTTTAGTTTTGAGTTTAGCTACCATAATAACGTTTTAGTACTTACTGTATTGACCCGAATAAGAGGGAGAGGGGTAATAAGAGGGGGTCCCCATTTTGAGTCCGAATCAATTGGAGTCCATATCCCTAATAAGAGTCCGTAAGCGAATAGAGTCCCTAACCCTAATTAGAGTCCATATATGGCAATTAACACTAATTGTAGCGCATAGATAACTCCAGGACCAAATAATTTGAGTTCAGAATTTTAAAGCGTACTTAAATTTTGAAAGTACATTCCTAAGTATAATCTTGTATTATCGCTCAAGTTAATATTGACACAAGAGAAATAAACGTTTAATTTAACGGGTAATTGCTGTACCGGATATATGTCAGTAACGAAGGGCGGCGGAGCGTGGGTTAAAAATAAATAACAGTCTGTAACCGAATAACAAGGGGCGTACCCTCTGTAGAAGCCAAATATATATCAGTCCCCCTTTGTTATTCGGGTCACTACCGTAATAGTAAATTCTATATCAATGTTAGAAACTATCCGGTATTTCCATAGCGGAAGCGGACACGTATTTTTACACGAAACAAGAACCAACATCCCAGTGCACTCTGGTTAATGGTATTAAAAATGATTCATATTTTTATATCAAAGGCTATTTTCCTTTGCAAGATTTTTGGAAAAAAACATTCTTATAAAGTAAAGTATAAAAGAATGGCTGGCTGCATAGCTTAGTGGTAATAGCAACGGACCGATAATCCGTGTACGTCGCGGGTTCAAGCCCCACTGTATCTGCAGCAAAATGTTCATGAACGGTTCTGTATGGTACTGCTTATTATTTAAAATTACATTAATCTACGTTGTGTTGTGGTGTTTGCAGACGTTCTAACGACGTGTGCACTGATGACAACCGGTGATTGCCAACCTGGAGTCAGCGTTGACTTGAATGTGAGTTATTTGCGAAGTGCTCGCATTGGTGAGTCAATTTTAGTCGAGTCAGTGGTTGACAAATGCGGCAGGAAACTTGCGTTTACGTCAGCGAATATTTGGCTCAAGCGGTATGGTGAAGACGGCAACAAGCAGTTGGTGGCGCTGGCGCGGCATACCAAAGCGTTTCCTGGCGGTTAATCATGTACAGGATATAAAATGCTTTTCATGTATATTAAAATATCGTTTATATACAGTGCTGAGATAAGCGCTTTTCTGCCGTTCTCTAAGGGGTTACCTCGATGCCTTAGACGCCTTACTCGGATGGACCCCCAAAGAATTTTACGACACATTTGTAGCAATCAAACCCCAAATAGTGGTCATTTAAAATTCTTCAAAAGCTTTAAAATCATCAAATTTTCAGTTCACGGCTAAATTTTTTTCTGTAACATAACTTTTAGCCCCGTCCGCCCTGGTCTACCCGGAGCGGCTGTTTTTTAAAGTGCATCTTTTAATGTTATGCGCAATATTGCACAAGCAGTTTGAGTCAAAAACGTTTTCATATATATATTGCGTTATTTTTTGTATTGCAATAGAGTTTGCATTTATTTATATTAAAGATGTGTTCAGCTTATTATTTGAATGTACAGACTACCACCCAGTTTCTGTGGTGTGCGCTTGTTTGGGTGTCGTACACGAAGACCAATGATTTAGAGGAATGTTGCGGAATATCCGCAGGGCCGGAGCAGCCAACCCCCATTTGGGGGCACTTTTACAGGGGCCCCCACCCTAACCGGCCGAAACAAAAACCGCTTAAGTTTTAAAATGCGTCTGGCTTCTCGCTCGCTTCACTCGCGAGTTCAGGGGCGCGCACCCTGGAGTTTGGGGGGAGCCCTCACCCCTGCCTGCTCCGGCACTGAATATCCGGCTTACTAGTGAGGCACGATAAGTGCCTGTGTGGAGTTTGAAACGTTTTTATGAAGATCGCTGCTGTACTGTGCTTTAACTTTACAGACACTGTAAATTCCAGTGAGTTGATTAATCAACTTAGAGAACGAATTTCTTATTTCTGGTTATTTTAAGCTAATATCAGAGAGCCAGTGATGAAACAAAATCAAGAAATTAAAAATATTGGCCACCGTTAATACTTTTAGCGCCGTTAGTGTAGAGTAAACATATACCTAAGCCTAAGTTTATAAGCGTTGAAAAAGTGTAAGGTATAAGTGAAAGCAAAAATATGGTCTAAAATCTATGCTTTACGTTTTTGCAGTCTCACCAAAAACCGAAAGATTCTTTTAGTTTACTTTTAGAAATCTGAACAATATAAGTATGTACCTACTTACATAAATATTGAAACTTTAACAATTCGGTGCACCCAATATTTTTTGTTTAAAATTATAGAAAGCACGGTGAATATTTGCATGCCTCTCACAATTGTTTTAGGAGAAACATAAAACATTTTTGAAACTTTTATACTTTAATATCCATTTTTCGTTTATGTTTGATTCCAAATCTTTACAGCAAAAACGTTGTCAAACGCAGAAACAATCCAGAATTCAGAGTTCTGAAAGTCCTAAAGTTCATACTCAGTGAGAGTCAGCTCATTCTGAATTAAAATCAATTCATTGCAATTTACAGTGCACATATACCTCCATAAACGGTTTAACGGTTTTCTATTTGCAGTGGGGCCTTTGAGAATGTTCCACAAAGACAGCTTAGCTGTCCTTACTTTTTAAGGCAGCGATACGGAAGCTAAAAGTTTTTTTGCGTCTTGAAAATTTCTCCTTGCAGTTTGTGTTTTTTTCCAGTTCAGGATCGTAAACAAAAGTTTATTATTTTAGGGCGTTTTGTCAATTTTATCCGAGGCAGTAAACTTATTATTTCTTGGTTTAAACTTGAGGTTGTTTGCTTTGTTATAAGCAGTGTCAGAGTGTTCCGTATTTTAAGAGATATTCGAGCAGTCAAATGCTCGTCATACGGCGGTCGCAGTGAATACAACACCTAACGTAAGTTTTTAGAATTATATATATATATATATATATATATATATATATATATATATATATATATATATATATATAAGGGTGCAACGGGAGATGAAAAATACCTGGAGCTGGAGGTCACCGAAACTTGCCGGAGCCGGAGCCAGAGGTGAGACGAAATAGTTTGTGAAAATGATAGTTATAATTAGTTAATTTTAGCCAATATCTGCAATATGCTGTTATAAATTGTTTGGTTTTTACGCTTCGACGAAATTTCAAAAATTCTTTACTGAATATTGTGACAAAAGTAAACCGAAACGCGGTATAAACAGATCAACTTTGCAAAATTATGCAAAATTTAACTACCGAAATTGCCGGAATCTTCGGTAAAAATTCTATCGGAGCCGGCTCGGAGCCAGAGGCCGATGTTCTGCCGGGAGCCATAGCCGGAGGCAGATCTCCGGTTGCATCCTGATATAATAAAATATTTATTGTTCGTCGTGGTTTCCCTGTCGTGTCCGTTTTCTAGATACGTTCTTGTAATTTAGACGCAGGCTTCGGCGTCCAGTGCTCGCTTGCCAACGGCGTACTATTATTCCTACCTTTTTCAAACTGAAATCTTCACCGTGTATGCATAACATTTTGATCAAAGATTCTCTTTGCGCAAGCTACATGATATCTGAAGCTATTTTTAGTCGAATAAAGTTTGCTTTGCAATTTAAGCAGCTTATAACCATTCAGGCTAGGACACTTTGCCAGCTTTTAAATAAAACTTTGCTTAATTAATTACAAAAATTTTAGAATAAATTTATCTAAAAGTGTTATACTTTTTGTTTATTTTTAGCTCAAAGCTTTAACTTTACAGCAAACTTTTAATGTTCACAATTATCATTACAGGGAAAAACTGAAATAAAAATTCGTGCGCAGTAAAGGAATTGTTTCGAAAAACTTATGGCCGTTTCAGGGACCGTATGGCTTTTACGCTTAGAAATATGCTTATACTACTGTTACTGCCCTGTTCTATACATTAGCCCCTAAGATGTAAGAATGCAGGACAGTTTGTGTATAATTAAAAAGTCCTTGAGCTATTAAAATGCGGTGGTGTGAAACATTATTTTATAAGCTTCATGGCCCGTGTTAATATTGCTACCGTCCCAGATTTCCCCCGCCGATCGCAAGAATTTGAGGTATTGTCGAAGGTGGGATTTCGGGATATGGTCGAAGGTCAGATTTCCAGATTTTGGAATTTCAGGATATTGTCGAAGGTGAGATTTGGGAATCTTGGGATTCCCGAATATGGTCGAGGTGGTCGGAGGTAGTACTTTGGAATAATAGGGATTTTTGGATTTAGGAATGTGGTCGACGGTGGAATCTTGTGATTTCGATATATAGTGGAAGGTGGGATTTTAGAATTTTGGGATTTCCGGATATGGACGAAGGTGAAATTTTGAAATTTTAGGATTTAAGAATATGGTCAAAGGTAGAATTTTGAGATTTTGGGATATGGTCGAATTTGAGATTTCGGAAGTCCCAACAGTGTCCCGCTGACCCCAGTGTCCAAACTGTCCCAACTATCCCCACTATCCCAATTATAATTCTTGTTTGTACTTGTGGTACATTGTTGTCCCGGGACAATGGAACGGGATTTATGGTAACACTGACCTGCAACTCTACCAAGCCTAAGCCTAAAGACTTAGCCCATGGGTCATTTAAGATATATAAGATCAATGTTTAAATCAAAGCCTATTCCTAAAGCCTCACAGCTTAAGCCTAAGCCTATTCCTATGCCATTTGCTCTCTAATCTATGGTTAAACCAAGTCCTATTCTTAAACCTTCAGCCTAAGCCTAAGCGTAAACCTATGCCTAAGCCAAAAGTCCAAAGCCCAAACTTAAGCTTAAATCCTAAGCCTAAAGCCTAAGTCGTAACCATGCTTTAATGTCTATACCGAAGCTTAGACCCGATCCTACGCCTATACAGTAGTGGCCCGAATAAGAGGGAGGGGACTTACATTTATTTGGCCTCTTCAGAGGGTACCCCGCTTGTTATTTGGTTACGGACTGTTATTTATTTTGAAGCAGCCCTGCGCCACCCTTCCTTACTGATATATATCCGGTATTGCAACTATCCGTTGAATTAATCGGTTTTACTTTGCATTAAAAGCTTGAGCGATAACGCAGGGTTATACTTTAGGAATGTACTTTCAAAATTTAAGTAAGCTTTAAAGTTTCAAACTCAAAGTATTTGGTCCTTGAGTCATTTATGCGCTACAATTATGGTTAATTGACTTTACGGACTCTAATTAGAATTTAGGAACTCTATTCGCTTACGAACTCTTATTAGGGATACTCACTCCTATTGATTGGGGCTCAAATTGGTGACCCCCTCTTATTACCCCCTCTTATTAGGGTCAATACAGTACTTACCCTTAATTGTATACCAATGCCTCAGACGAACCCTTGCCTAATCCTAAACATAACATAAAGCCTTGCCTAATCGTAAACCTAATCATGAGCCAAAGTATAATCCTAAACCTAAACCTAAACCCATGAAATTGCTTGCGATAGAATTCTATTAAATCACAAAATCCCGAACTCACAAAATTCCAAAATCCCTCCACAAACAAAAGCTATCAATTTTGTAAACCTGGGATGGTGGGTTTGTGGGACGGCAGTAAAACTTTACATGGGTCAACTTCAAGATTGGAAGATTGGCTAAAATTTATATTTTATGTACTATATATGTACACTCAAAATAATATTTCTGATATATAAGAAAAAATTTCTCACATTTAAGAAATATAACTAGCAAGGTGCACTTGAAAAGTGTTTCTGTCATAACAGAACAGATTTCAGAAAATTTTTGAAATAAGGTCTGAAAATATACGTTTTGCAGTTATTTTTTGAAAAATTGTCTTAAATATCAGAAAAACTTTTCAGATTTGCCACAGAAAATACTTTTGTGAATAAATTCAGAAATACTTTTTTATGTGTAGATTCTGAGGGTTTTTGCGATATACTGTGCTTTATATCGTGCCTAAAATGACCGTTTCGGAAACGTTTTATATGAATTCTGGTTCTCATACCAATTATATTACCTATTTATAAAACATGATAGTGTTCGGGACACCGAAGGCCGATTGAGAAATTTGGCTTTCCTGAATCAGCATTTGGTTAAAGTTACCATACAATGCGCCAGTTTTCGACAATTTTACGATATTTGGTCGTAAAGAGTTACTACCTTAATTAAACCGACATCACATGTCACAAGCGAAATTCAAGTTTGCCATTTGTCCCGAATGCGATCATGAGTAGTAGAAATATGTCAAAAAATGTTCAAAATCGACCATATTTAACGCTGGCTGAGCCATATTAACAAAAAATACCAAAAAAAGTTCTTAATCAACCTATGATGATACTCTTCGTCCGGTATATTTGAAGTGATAAATTACTTTATATTTTGTTATTGCTTTTTTATTATATTCTAGCCGTTCTACCCGCAACCAATGCCACCGTACCAGATGCGCCGTTCAGCCAGGCGTGGACGCTCGGGTTCACCGTCGTCTTTCGCCCGCTCGCCATCTGGTGGTCCACAAAAGCACCATTTACAGTTGCCGGCAAAAACATGGCCCAAATACCACGATCTGATCGAAGATTCGTTTTCGAAAGTTAAAACCACGGCACTGGGCCTATCAGCGATCAATTGTTCACCCCAGCCAGATCCAGTAGGGCTACTTGGTGTTGCCGGTAGGGTTCCACGGTCAGCCCATAAATCTACGGAAGCGCTTATGAGCAATACGGTGAAACATGTGCTCGATAATCCTCTGACAGCGATGGAGCCAGCACCTGCGTTACTGGGAACTTCGAGTGAACGCATCAATTGGCGAGAGTATCACAACACTGTAGGAAGGTCGGTATTTCGATTCGTAGTATGGGTTTGCACTAGTGGGAGGAGTTATATTTGATAAATTGGCCAATGTATAGAACAGGGCAGTCGCAGTAAGGATAAGCATTTTCCTAAGCCTAAAGCCTAACCTTAAGAATGGGCATATATCTATGTCTGAGCGTAAGAACAAGCATATACCTAAGCTTATAGGCTTAAGCATAGTAAAAAATATCCTAAAGCTTGCTTAATACTCTATTGCATTCCCTCAGAAAAACGTTCCGCCCCGGATCATTTACATGGGCCAATTAAATAAAGTATCACCAAAAGACAGTAGCGATCATACAGGCGGTTTACAATTTGAAAGGCCATGCATAGAACAGTGTCGGATCGTTTTCCGGCGATGCCGTAATAGAGTCAGTTTAAGCTTTAGACTAACTTTTTTGCTCAGACTTTGGCAAAGGCTTAGGCTTAGGCTTAGGAATAGGCTCATCCTTACGCTTAGGCATAGGCTTAGGCTTAGGCTTAGCCTTAGGCTTAGGAATTCTTTGTAGAGGTCAAACATTTTTTATCGCTCGCGACACTTCATCTAAATACAATGTTTACAGCGGATACTCTGCCAAAAACCTATAATTCTGGCTGTTGGTTTTCTAAATCATACTTGGGTTTTGCTTGTTAGAGCCAAAATGGACCAGTATTACTGTTGCGGTCGTATCACTAGATTAAACCAAATTCCTAAGTATAAACCTAAGCGTAAAAAAATAACTGTTAATCCTACGCCTAGGCCTAGGTAAAAAATAGTCTAAACTCTTACGTTTACTCTATTGCAGTAGTGATAGAATATGGAGCGGGCGTAAAAGTGACATGTGCCGGATTTTTGACGTAAGAACTTTCCAACTTTTCGACACTGTCAGCGCTGACCCTCAAAATGATTTTTGTTCTTTGAGTGTCTCACACGCCAAGCTGTGTATTTGCTTAATCTAAAATGAATTTCAAAAATCTTGATACCAGCGGTAATCTCCGAATATGGTAATTTACAAAAATTGTTCTTTTCAGATGGACTTACCCTATGTACTGCTACTTCAACCGAACAAACACAGCGCCATCCATCGTTCATTTATACCGATTCATAGAACCAGGCCGATCATATCCTGACGCAGGAGTGATCAGAGGACCAACGGCGCCGTTCAAACTGCCACAATACTCTGGAGCCTACTCTGAAATAGAACCGAACAATATTGTCGATACAGCTACTTGGTGGCGTGCTCGACCGCTTTACACAGCGGCAGGGGATCATACACCGTTCGTCTTGGATCAACCTCGATATCGAAGCAGGTATCAACGAAAAACTAATCGTATAATGATGATTTAAACGGTGCGGACTATAAATATTGAACTTAATTTTTAGCCAGGAATTGTGTACATTGGACAATGTATAGAACACGGCCGTTACAGTAGTATAAGCATATTTCTAAAATCGTAAGCTTAACCTTTAATTGTATGAATCAACTTTATACCTAAGCATAGGCCGAGTCTAAACAAAAAAATTTAGTCTGAAGCTTAAGCTTACTCTGTTGCGGTCTGCAGCAGAAAAGCACTTCGCCGTCAATCTTTTACTTGAGAAGGAATTGTTTGGTATATTGGGCATGAAGATTTCTAAAGCGGATAATAACTGAACTTTTTATTACATTTAAACGTTTAAATGCTGTCACAAGAAAACATTTCGGCATTGGAAGACGAAAAATGTCCACAGCGGATGCGGCGCCGCCCTAAGTTGCTGCCCTGGTCTTAGTGTTCAGGTTTTCGCTGCCCCGTCTATGTCCTTAGAACGAGACCGGAACTAAATTGAGTGAACTTTTATATTTTGTTGAGTTTTGCGACTTGTTAACGACAATGAATTTACATTTTAACACAATGGCACCGCGTATTCTCAAATGTGTATAGCACCTATCACCATTACCAGCTTGTGATAGGTCTTGTAACTTTCGAATCAGTGAATGCTGAGGCTGAAAATTAAGCATATTCAGCATACTATTCGCATAAGATCTGTTCTATTGCTATACCAATTTTGAAATCAACAACTGTAATAGTTTTAGTGAGTGTCAAAACCTATTACTTACTGATGATAGTTGCTATGCACATGTGAGTTTGTGGGCTTTATTTCAAAGGCTAAAACAAGCAACAGGGCATTCGTTTGACAAAGTTTCAGTCATTCGGTAATACTTGCAAGGATGTCATACGTAACATAATTTAATCACTATTAGTCAGTAGAAAATAGAAGTAAGTATAAAACCAACTTTAATATAGGTTTAGGTATAAGCTTACATAAAACTGGGCCCATGTATAGACCAGGGCCGGATCGTTTTCCGCAGGGGCTCTAATAGAGTCAGTTTAAGGTTTAGACTATTTTTTGCTTAGGCTTAGGCTTAGGCTCATCCATACGCTTAGGCTTAGGCTTAGGCTTAGGAATAGGCTCATCCATACGGTTAGGCTTAGGCTTAAGCTTAGGCTTATGAATAGGCTCAAGCTTAGGCTTAGGAATAGGCTCATCCATAAGCTTAGGCTTAGGCTTAGGCTTAGGAATATGCTTATACTACTGTTCCGGCCAATTTCTATACATTGGCGTATAACTGTATAGCGTATACATATCTACTATGCCTAAAAAGAACAACAATATTGTATACTTTGCTTATTTGAAATTAAACTGTTGTCATTTCTTGTCTGTATAGGTATCACGACAATTCGCCGCCCGACAACTTATCGACCGATAACTTGTAATCCGAAATTTCAGCGACTCGACAATTACATCACTCATCGTTACGCTTATGTTTAGAATTAGGATTACGTTTCTGGTTTAGTTCAGATTTATTCATACGTTTTAGGACACTGTTAGGCGACAAGTTATCGGGCGACGAATTGTCGTAGATTTGTCTGTATAGCGTTTTATTTTTAAATAAATTCAGTGGATGTTTGTGTGCCAATCGGAAACTGAAGCTGTCACCAGCCACACAGATGAAAACGGTGCCGAAATAGGCTTTTCCGGACTTTACACAAACTGAGTCAAATTCGACTCCACCAGAGCCAAATTCGACTCACCGAGGGACTCAGTTAGTCGCATTTGACTCTGGCGGAGTCGAATTTTGACTCAGTTTGTGTTGTAGTCCGGAAAAGCCTATTTCGGAGCGAGTCAATTTGACTCATCATTTTTTGCAGTACACAACGTTGATGTCAGCGTCTTTTGAAGACGACACGTCGCAAATTCAAGTAACAAACAGCAACAAAGAGTTCTCTACGATTTAAAATCGGCATCTGTGTGTGTCAGAATTTCAAAATTTTAAGTAATCAACAATTATCATTCGCTAAACAGATGGATTAAAGGCATAATTTGGCCAATGAAATGTATTTTTACCATTTTCACTCTAAAATTTGACCAGCTAAAATTGCTGAAATATGTTTCAAGTTACGGCAAACTTTAGCAAGGATGGTGGGAAAGCAATGGCAAATACCCCCATATTGAATGTTTTTGATTTTTATAAAATGTTACCATATTGCAACCACTGTGCTCAGCTGTACACTGTAAAATTCAATGAGAATTAATCACATCTGACGGAACGTTCGTTATTTCGGAGTTTATAACAGTAAAATTTAACTCACTCTGCGTTGAATTGATTCCAGGAAAGTTGAATAATTAAATCGGAACGAGTTTTATGAACTTAGACTTATGAGTCCTATTAACTCAGACTGAGTGATTCAATTCAGTCTGAGTTGAAGTCAACTCACTGGAATTTACCGTGTATATGCACAGTTAGCGATGTATAATATATTGGTCCGAGTTTCGATTCTGTGAAAGGAAATTTACAAAATGAAATGCGTCGAGTTGTACAGAGAAAATGAATTTTAGAAAAAGTAGTGTTTATTACAAAAATTCTTCATTCTCGCACGAAATTCGATCTGTTGAAGTTGTAATTGGGAAAATATCTCGAAACGAAACAAATTGAGCTTTATCCAAACTTGACACTCGACCCATCGCTTCGTCGATATGATTACTTTCGTCAAATGTTCGGTTTTGATTGGTAGAATGGTCACAGTAGCTGTTGGATTTCCTCGTTCCGGATTGATCAGGTTTTGTCCAACCACAACGCGTTGAATTTGATCGTTGAGCTGTTACTTTCGTCATCGGACAATCTAAATGCTTTGAAACCGGATCTGCGCTGCTTATTGAGCGTTGTTTTTGGTTTTCTGTTGTCGAATTGAACTCGTGGGACCCTTGAGCAAGTATCTCTGCAGTGGTTCGAATGCCACCAGTTGAGTCATAGACCACTGGATCGGCATTGAATGACTCATCGCGATTACTAAGGATCGATTTGTCGCAATTAAAATGTAACTGGTCTGTTTGGCACCAGCAACGACCAATGAGCTTCGATTTGTCAATATAACTTATATTTGATTGGTCAATATGGTAACGGCAACAACCAATCAAATTCGATTTCGCTGCTACCAACGATTTTTCGTCGTTTTCTATTCGTTGGCGGTATTTGTCGCTTTTTGAAGCATGCTGATCAGTTTTTATTGCAAAAGAACCATGATATATGTCTTCAAAAGAGCGTCCAATGATGTTAAAGCAATCCGTTTGTTCCGTTTGATCTGATTGGTCCATATGACCATTTCCACATTCAGACTTATGCTGAGTAGACGGAGCGCTTTTATCACCAAGTCGCTTAACTGGTTCACCTGAACACAAGTTGGTTCTTACGTCGCAACGTACCTGTCTTGAACAGTCGCTACCGTTTCGTTTCGGATATCGTAGCGAATGTGTCAACGTTGACCGCTCCATCCCTTGCGATATTTTATTGCTTGCACCAACTTCCACAGATGTCATTCGTTTAACGATCTGTAATGAACGGTCAATCCCTGGATCGGCAATCGATTTTTTATTTTTCGCCCCTCGCACACTACGATTTTGAGCTTCGGGTCCATTCTGAGTAGGACCATTTTCTGCTTCGTTACCGGTAAGGGTACCGGGCGATGCGGCGTACGTAACTCCATGGCCAACGTTTCTGGAAGGCACCACTACCCTAAGGTGGCCCGGAGGCCGTTTGGAATAATTGTACTTGCGGTAAAACCGGCTGTTGCGGTTAACCAGCCCTGAGGACGCAATGAGTTCAACGAATCCACGGCGGAAAGCTTCTGATAAGAATGCGTACAGGATAGGGTTTAAGCATGAATTTGCGTACGCGAGCACTTGAGAAAATACTTGAAATACAACAAACGGTTTGGTGAGGTGTGGCGGCTTGTGGATCATGTACCGGTAGCCTGTAAGATGAAAAATACCGCTTAATTAATATATTTAAATGTCCGTATTCGCAAATTCGTATAGCATCTATCACCAGTTAACGATAGGTTTTCAAACTGATAAACTTCTGTAATTGCAACACTCAAAATTGGCGTAGCATTAAAACACGACAAACACGGGAAATTTTACTGAATTTAGAACACCGCCATTCGCTGGTTCAAATACTATGAAACGTATCACCAGCTGTTGATAGGCACTACACACATTTGAGAATACGGACCTATGCGAAGATCGAAACAAGCTAAGGCACACGTTAAGCAGATTCGAAACTATCCGATGCCTGGACTCCAGGCAGTTTACTCAGGACATTTGTGTGAGTTGTTGAGGACCCTAATAAATTTTGTATAATTTTCAAATGCATGTCACCGCTTGTTACCAAAGGCAAGTCGGAGGCGCAGTCACTGAAGCGAGAAAACGGGGCACAAGACACTTCGTGAGCGTATTCACCAAGAAGCCAAACGCAATTTTTAGCATTGAATTTGAACAACGATTCGGATTTGGTCACACCTCTTGCGGCCCATGTTACTATAAGGGGCGTCCAGGTTTTTGGTAGGTCTATAAAAAAGTAGGTTTAGATTCTAGATATCAGTTTTTTGCTTAGGCTTAGGCTTAGGCTTAGGAACTCATTTTTGCAACGTTTAGGCTTAGGCATAAGCTTAGAAACACCCTTAATCTACTGTTACGCCCCTTAAAGTAACATTGATCCCTCTTGCAATCCTACTGCTCGTGATTATATGAGCGTTTCACGACCATAAGCAAATGGATTCTTAGATTCCTAAAATCTGCCCTTATCCTGCATCTATTAAAAACGGTAAAAATCCTCGCGAGTGAAGCGAACGAAAATCTACACGTAACTGCAATAATAAATCTTTTTGCAACAGTTGCAGAACGTGTCTTTGTTCCTGGATTGGGGTCTATACCGCCCTTGCAAAACCGGCCTTCTCGCCTGGGGGCCAGTTAGGTTTTACTTGTCCCAATCCCCTAAACCAAAAAGCCGAAAACGGTTCTATTGCAAAACCATGACAATATCAACCGAAATATTGGACCCTCTGCTGTATATTTTCTACCTCCCGTAACAGATTTGGCTGTTGACTACAGGAACCGGTCGCCGCCCTCCAGAATCTCACCGGTCAGAAAAAAGCAAACGTTCAACGGAAGCCAACACAACGAAAACGTCAACGTTACTGACGCGACCAAATAGGCGACACGGCGTTTCGTTCGTTGGCTTTCGTTCGACCCTTTGCTTCGCCTAACCGCACCCATCGATCCGCCTTCAAATGCGGCGCCGGTAGTCGATGCGCAACCGGTACCAGTGCTCACAAACGACATTCGTTCGTTGAGCGCTGATACTGGTACCACTGAACAGTCATCGTTCAGTCGATCATCTGCCGAGCAATCGTGATCGATGACGATCGACTGCAACGATGACTGTTGAAGTGGTTGCGTTTTAGTTGCACTCGCGACGTTATCTATAGCGTCGTGATTTACAACTGCAGCGCGTTTGCTGCGCCGCTTAGCGGTGTCGTTGCGTTCTCGTACAACAGCGATAACACTGCTGAACGGTGAAGCAATAAACCGCCGCCGCGATCGATGATGTCGCGCTGACGTCATAGTTTTGTATGACGTCATAGATGACGTTGTTGTAGTTGCAGCGGCTGATGTTGATGGCATACGATGCCATAGTTTGTGGAGCATTAGAGCGTACAGGATTAGTGTGATTGACAGCGGAATAACGTAGCCAAATGCGTTAAAGCTAAAATAATGAGCGCGGACGGCAAGTGTAGGGCTGGTACGAGTTGCTTCGCCGATATAAGTGCAAACGCTTCGTGGTTCCTAAAATATAAATGACAAAGATTTATTGAGAAAAGATTGCTAGATTAAAAGTTCCTGAGTAGGTCCGTCGCCGTCGTAGTATTGGTTTGGGATCTGTAATTGGGATATGAAGAGAAAAGTTGTACATCAGCAGCTGCCGGATTTATTATTTTATATACCTGCCGACTGGACGCAACCCCAATTCTGATTCCGATTAGAATTCAGATTGAAATCGAGTTTCGATTCCGATTCTGATTCATTACAGTTGTAAACTTCTGAACTTTTGATTCTATATACCGGATTTTATCAAAATTGCTCAGGGAATTCACATTGCTGTGGGTGCATCCGTTGAATATTACCTTGCTGGCGCGCACAAATCAGTTTTTAAACGTCAAATTGTATCAGATTGCATTATATTCAAATGAGGTTTCCGAAACATTTCAATGCCCCATAGTGGCCAGCACGGGGGGGGCGGCGCTCGTGTAGCGCAATCTTGACATTGAATACTAGTGCAGACCCAATCAAAATCATCCCACGCAACGAGATTCGACCGGAAAACAATTCGTCATCGACTGTCATAGAAAAACGTACCGGTTCTTGTACACTTTCCTCCGCATTTAGGCTTAACGACCTTCGCTCTTTCTAAGCCTACGTGTTTGGTTTAAGAGTTGCCTAAGTCTTACATTTGCGGGTGCAAAGTGTGCATAAAACGGTACGGTTCCGTCACACCAGTCGATGACTTGTTCTGGTTCAAATCTTGTTCCGCGGAACCAAGGGTGAGGGAATTAGACCCCACATAAGTGTTAACCTGGGAAGTGGACAGTGTACACGGGCCCGTAGTCAAGACGAATCAGGGACGCTCAATCCCCCTAGAAAATTTTCAACCTTGCTTTTAATGCTTCGCCCACTTTATCGTCTACCCACTGAGTAGAAATTTAACGCATCCAATTCCAATTAGGATTTTGTGAGAATTGCTGGAAACAGGAAATTGAATTTGAAACATTTTTTTCAATTTTTCACATCATCTTATAACATCATTGGTCGTCAATCTGGCATTAATAGAATTGAGTGCGTACACTTTCCACACGGCAGGCACACGATAAAGTGAACGACGAATAAGTCAACGAAAACCCTTGTATGCCCCATCCGGAAAAATTTTTTAACCACCTAGCAATGTGACCTGGGGACGGGCGTGAGTGTACAAACTTACCGCTACATATGTATAATGATACACGTCCGATTCCATAATTAACGGAATATTAACAAAACACATGACAATCCAAATGAGTCCAATCATGGACGCTGTATTTTTGACAGTCCGTAACGTCATCGACTGGACGGCGAATACAACGGCTAAAAACCGGTCGAAAGCCATCGCAACCAGCGTCCAAACGCTTGAGTACGCAGTGACCGATTGAAGATAATTCATCGACTTACACCAACCGACAGTGAACACCCAAACCGGTAAAGCGTAATCGACCGCAGTGAACGGGACACAAAATAGCAAGAAGAGTAAATCTGAAATTGCAAGCGACAAGATTAGTGTGTTGGTTGAGTTTTGCATTGTGCGATTTGTGCAAACCACTGCAATTACAAGACCGTTGCCGATTAAACCAATTGCTACGACGCAGGCAAAAATTGCAGGCACGACTAGTCCTACGGTCGCCTCAAACGCGAGCGTCTCACGGTAACGTGCCATTGCAGCTTGGGATAGGTTGAGTTGTCGGGTATGAGAATGGTGAGAGACAGCGTCAGAGATGTCGGTAAGCAGTGGGAACGACGTTTCCGTTGACGAGTTATTCATTTCGTAGTCGATTTCGATTTCAAAATCAATTGCGTCACAGCCGTGGTCTAAAAAAGATTTTGTGGCACCGTTGACAAAATTATTGTGAACAGCGCATTAATACTGGATGCGTTTAAATTTAAATTAATATTTAAATTTAAATTGAAATATTTGATACTATTGAAGTTGGCATCTGAAACTAAAACACATCGCTTGAACGAAAAATTATATATATTTTTAAAACTGCTCTAATGTAATGACGATGGATCAGGGGCATCCTTAACGCTGATATCGTTTCCCAACGTACACACCGCAAATCTGAAACTATTAATAGCTTGAAAATTTCGTGGATCTCTAGAATTCCTGAAACAAAGAATTTCGCGATAAAGCTTTTTTAGGCTTATGCACGTTATTGCGTACCCTGTAAAGCGAACTTTTTCCACTCGCTGCAGAAATTTCATAGAGGGGGATATATTCCCCATACCCCCCCTTTTGGGCCCATGTATAGAACAAGGCTGGAGCAGTAGTAGAAGCATATTCCTAAGCCTAATGCGGTGTTCACGTTATAACTGGAGCAGCATGGAACACGTTTTGTCCCTATGGCTATAGCTGGTAACATTTTGTCTGACCGTTTATCCGCTATCAGATTCAAAAAATATGAATTGTCTGCTATCCTGATGTGACATCTACAGTTTGTACTGCAATATCATATGATATTCCAAATATTCTCTGCGAGCATCATATGATATGTTTGAAAATGTCTGCAAAGTTGTGGTAAACTAGTTTGATTGTCCTGTAGAATGTCATATGATACCAAAAATTGAAATTTGAATTATCCGTTCTTAGGAGTATATTTTGGAATAAATTCAGCGAGAAACAAAAACTTAGAAGCTAACTCAACTTTCGAAATCATTTAATGATGCATTATCCGACGTTTCACTGTTTTATATCATATGACAAATGGCTATTTGTATACGATGATCGCTTGAGATCCGTGATTTTTAAGTCAATGTCATGTGACATTCACATTTTGTCTACATAACCGCTATTCGGATCACAAAATTTTATGTTGACGTCGAATCAACTTGGACAAAACGTGTTCCTAGCTGCCCCAGTTATAACGTGAACCCCGCATAAAGCCTAAGCCAACGCCTAAGCGTAACGAGATAGTTATATCATTGATTGCGGATGTAAATTGCAGTTAAAATTAAATTCAACGCAAACCAAATTTAATTTTGAACAGAAAACCGAATAAAAACAAGTGAATGACTTCGATAAAACGGCCTCTTTAACGGCATACTGGTAGCAGACAGGAACGTACACAAACGTGGTATACGGAGTGATACGCAGCTGTCGACTGAATATCTATGACGCTGACCCGTAGCCAAGCGGGGCCAACGCCACCTCAGCCGCCCTAGATAAATTTTGGCACCTCCTGGAAAAATTTTAACTTTGATAATAAGTCATTAAAACCACTGCATGCCCCTGTTACAAAATTTTACCCCCCTTAGCAATCATAGCTGGTTTGATGGATGTGAAAAAGTAGACAGTGTTAACTAATCACCTATTGCCTCTAAAGAGTTATGTTTCGCTCGCTATGCTCTATCGCAAACTTCAGTATTACAAATGTAACACTGTCCCAGGATAAAAAGTTGAATCTACGTCCCTAGGGCCAGAAACAGTACAAAATATTCTAATTTTACCTAAATATACAAATCGTGAAACATTTTAAACCAAAAGTACTAAAAATAATTTTAATGCCGAAACTCAAATCTGACTAAAAAATGTTTGCAGTTTTCCAATCGTTACCGACAGGATCGCAACACTACTTTCCCAAGGTTCGTAGATGTAACAGAAAACAAAACGTGGAATAATGGGGTCGTTTTGGTTATCCCTCCAGCCCGCGTTTGTCCAAAAGTGGTCGGATTTTGGAAATTGTTGCATATTTGAACTTCTCACGGCATTATCTGATCATTCCATGGCCAAATTTGTATTTTTGAAAATTTTTATAGATCCCACCAGCCCTTGGGACCCAAAAAACTTTTGTCTAAAAGTTTGACAAATTATATATCATTCGATGCAGATTGCAGAGCTGAGTCCAATGAGGTTAAATTTTTGTAATCAGACGATTGGTTAACGTGTTGGCGCGCTGCCAACGATTTGGTTCGGCCCCAAATCAGTAATTTGACATTAATTCGTTAACCAATTGTCTGAGTGCAAAAAATTTAACACTGGTGGACTCAACTCCGCATGTTGCATCAAATGGTATATATTTTCATAAAATTCAGATAAAAAATTTTTTTGGGTCCCAAGGGGTGGTGGACTTCTGGACCTTAAACGTTGAATTTTTAAAAAATACAAATTTGGTTGTAAAATGATCAGGGCAAATCATGAGAAGCTCAAATATGCAAAAAAATTTCAGAATCCGTCCATGTTTGTGCAAATGCCGGCTGATGAGCATCACCGAAAAGACCCAAAAAATGTGTTGTAAAATGCACAAATGCAAGAAGCAACGAGTCTTTTTCATGGCTAAAACATTGTATCAGTGGATACCAAATAATGGACACAAATGCCAATCATTCGCTTCCAATTTTAGACTCAATGACTGCCGCGAACCAGGAATTTTTCCAACGAACCAAATTGACAGTGGAAAATGTGACGACATGATTAATAATTTGAAGTGGTTCGATTTTCTGGTACGCCTATACTCAAACAATTGTATACTTATCGTAACAGTAGAGCAGCCACTTGCGGATCTAGAAAGCTGGCCGAAGGGCATACGCTCCCGGTCAAAAAAGTCTTATGATAAAGTCGTACGATCCCTTCTCCCTACCTTGCAATATTTCTCAGTCAGAAATTTTTTTGTAAAAAATACAATTTTTCAAGTCAGCCATTTTTTGTGATGAAATGATAATGTCCGTGCCGAGCATACAATTTTTCGCTGCCAATGGCATATATAGTACAGTAAAATTTGCGTTTCATAACATTTTCCAGATTGTCCGCCGCCCCCCTACCGTCAGAAGTTTCAGGATCCGCGCCTCTGGTAAAAACACCCGAAACCTGCATTCATTGATCAAATAATATAATATAATGCGAATATCGTAGGTTTGAACTTTATATTATTAATATAATAAATTATATTACATTTATTAGCTTTAACGGTACGCTTTGTGCAATCGAGTTCAAAAAAAGTACTCACTTCAATTGTGAAGCGATATTCAGTCAGATAAGCATAATTTTTAAAATTAAAGCTAAAAACAGTACCCAATAATAGTAACCCTTTTCCACGTACAGGAGTCCATGAGCCAATCAGCGCAAAGAGTACATGCGAAATAAATACACAACGCGCAGTGCTTAACAATTCACACTTATGTGCAGCACAAAATCTCCAAAAAAATCAGTCGTGAAGCTCAAGCGGGGAAACTCTTATAAAAGCCACCGTTTACACAGTAAATTTCAGTGAGTTGATTTTAACTCAGAAAGAGATGAATCCACTCAGAAGTCTGAGCTGTGAATTAGGACTTTCAGAAGTTAGAATTTTGAATTGCATTATTATTCATCCTGAGTTATTTAGTCAACTCAACCGGAATTGAATCAGCTCAGCATGAGTTAATGTCTACTGTTATTAATAACCCAGAAATTACAAGAAATAACTAATTTTCTCGCTCTGCGTTGATTAATCAACTCATTGGAATTTACAGTGTACCACCATTTTGGGGACCCCACCCTTAAAGGCGTCCCCAACCCAACTGGTTGAAACAGAAACCGCCGATGTTTTGAAATGCATCTGGTTTTTTGGCTCGCAACCTTGTGACACTATCCCACCTTGCCGTGATTTTTAATGACTTCACACACTACACAGACCTTAAAATAACTATCAGGTTGCTTATATGTTAACAAATTTTTTCGCTCCCTACACTCGCTGGCATACAATTTTTCTTGAGATAATTATAATTCACTCGAAATGAAATATTCAAGAACGGTATTAACCCTTTCTCACATGAATATTTTCAATTTCCCCTGAGACCTCGAACTCCAGTGACTGGAGTGGGAGGCGTACACCATCACCACTCAGCTATAGGAGCTTGATGCTCGAGCCCGAGGGGGCTCTCACGTCTTGTGGTGATTAAGTACTATGTATACGTGTTGCAATTGTTAAACACGGTGCGATATATATTATTTAACGTATATACACCGCGCTAAGTTGCTTATAGGCAACTCAATGTGAGAAGGGGTTAAATATAGTTTTTTTGCAGTGAGATGTGCAGTGTGCTGTCACCCCTTGTTGGAGCATACAAAGATTGTATAAGCTTAAAATATGAGCTGGTCAGCAACCTTAGCCGAAAAGGTCAAAAAAAAATTTCTCGGTTCTCACAAAATGTAACTCAGGTTAAAGTTGGGTTCGCTTCCTACATCCATCATTTGGCAACTTTTGAGTGAAACCGTTTTTGGGAAACGTTTTCGAGGCTGCCAAACGCGATTGTGAGCTCGGACAACATCAGATAAGACACCGATAAATTCTGGATCCACCTTTACGTTAGAAGCCTCTACCCTTGCAGTTTGTAGGGAACCAAACCCCTGTCTTCTCCGGCACTGGTCACTGGTGGTCAAACTCTATCCATGTGAGCGTTCCTGATTCAAAACCTGGCTTGAAATTGACTGTCAGATGAAATATAAAATAATTAATGCAAAAAAATGGTTAAAAGACAAAAATATTAACGCAATTATGATATAACGAAAATTAAGCTAATAACATAATATATCATGCAAACATTGCACTGCATTTAGATTTAGGGGCGGGCGGAACCAGGGGTATGGGCAAAAAACACAATTGCCCCCCCAAGATTGGCAAATATCTCCCAAGAAATATAGCCAGAGTCTGAGGATTCGTCAGCTACTTTCGTTGGACGTCCTACGAGTTTATTGAATTCAGTATTTGTTAATATTCGATTCCGAAACAATTGCTTGCAACTTGATATGGGGTTTTATAGTTTAAAACTCCATTTTGCCCCCCGACCGGCCTAAAATATTTTCGCCACATCTTGGACTTACGCCTCAAATTTGTGTTGGCATTTTCTGACACGTGTCAATGAGCGTACCCATTAGAACCGCGCCGTTAGACGGGTTTTGTTTACTTAAAACCACAGATGTTTACTCTTTCTCGTGAATAGGTTTAATTTTATTGATTTTTCAGGTTTGTTGAACCGGCAGAGTGGGCATTTAGTTGATTGGAACTCAGAAACCAGGCGCTAGAACAGTTTCTTGAATCAGCTAAATTGAAGACGGGCTGTGTTTTACAGATGGCTAACCGTTTCTGGTAAAAAATTTGGCATAATGGAAGTTGTGCTTTTGCGAACAGAATGCATTTTACCAACGTTGCCAAACTATTACAGATAACTTTATCGAAATTTTACAATTGATACAGGTAATTTCAGGCCTAAAAAAGGAAGCCAAATTTTGTTGGTTTGTTATTGTAGACATTTTGTATTCTGAAGTCTATATTTTTGCCAGGGTCGGCTGTGGTACATAAGATGCAAAATTGGCTACAACATAGACAGTGGTTTAAGTGGAAAGCGATATGGATACTGTCCCGTACTGTAGTTACCCGAATACGAGGTTTTGGGGTAATAAGACGGAGGTCCCCATTTTGAGTCCAAATCAATAGGAGTCTGCATCACTAATAAGAGTCCGCAAGGAGATAAAGTCCGTATATAAATGCTAATTAGAGTTCATGACGGTCAGTTGTAGTGCATCAATGACTCCAGGACCAAATAAAATTGAGTTCGAATCTTTAACGCGTACTTCAGTATTTTCAATTAATATATACTGCAATAATATTTGTCTCGTTTAATGTTTGCAAACTTATAAATTTTGCCTGCGATGCTTTTGTGTTGTGTCAACTGT
>JASANG010003505.1:0-65064 GCA_030248215.1 Enoplolaimus lenunculus
TTTGTCGTTATCCGGAATGGGTATTCCATTCCCGGATGTTGTTTCTGACGTTTAAAAATTTCGAAATTTGTTGTTCTGAAGGAAAACATTTTTTTCTCGGGAGTGTGGTTTCCGAACACGACGAGCGGATTCAGCTTAAGAAAGTAAAAAGTTCTGGTAGAGAAAATTTGAACCGTGAAAAAAAGTGGTTATAGTTAATGATTACAGTTTTGTCTGACGAAAAAATAAAGTTTAGTTTACTATCAGCCTATCGTCAATACATATCGTTATATCGAAAAATTGTATTTTTGGCGTGAATATAACCCAATAGCATCCAGTTCACCCGAATTTGTACACTCTATGACCGCGGATATGTTGACAGGTTCGCACAAAAACTTACTTTTTGCCATCTATAGAAACCGAGTTAATTTGATATCCAGAAAACGTGACAGTAATTAATATGACAGAAATGCTTGCGGCTGAGTGGAACAAGCATCAGGAAATCAATTAGAAAGAGAATTGGGAGCTTGAAAACATAGAAATATACAAGTATATGGTTAAATTAAAATAAATTAGCACAAATTAAGGTATTTTAAAAAAGAATAGGATCCCCGCTCTGTAGACGTGCTTTTTAGGTACTTAGTAAAATGTCTGAAATCCCAGTCCTTAGACACCAGTCATTTGAAAGTATATGTCATGAGCTTTATTTTAATATGACAACTTTTTTATTTTAGGTATTGAAGTATATGTACGTAATGAGCGTAAAGAAAAGAAATGAATAGAACAAATACTATAGACAAATTGTCGACGGCATGGACATCAGCGCAGAATGTGTATCACAAAGTAGTAAAAGGATACCCAATGGATCCTTACGAGCCAGCTGAAATTCTGAAGAAACAAGTTGATTCAAATTTGTTTGATGTTATGCACAAGAAAGGTAAGTTGAAAAATGTAACTTGTTACATTTCAGGTTTTGGAGTATGTTAATTTTATTTTGCCTTAAAATTCTTGGGGCTCGCATAGCCAAGTTTTGTGCAATCACACTTGCAATTTTTCGTGGCGTAGAGTATCAAGCGTTGCTAGATGTGCAACAGGTCTGAGGTTAGATTTCCGGCATAGTCAATTAGTGTAGATATATAGATAGATATCCATTGAAAAAGTCATCGAGGTATTTTGATCCAATTGGTCCGTTACACAGTCTCTCAACGTTATGTAAAAAATTGGTAATAGTAATAAGTTTCATGTGTACGTAGGTATATATACTTCGATATGGCTGGAGCTGGATCATGCATTCGTATGTGTCTGCGACTTGACTACCAGCTTTTTATTCTGCACTGTCAATAATATACTACATATAACATCAAGAAGCAACACGCTTTCACCAACTATATATTGTTTAGGTGTCTTTTCAATTCATGCCACAAAGGGAGAAACTGTTTTATATCATGTTGCAGTGCAGCACCCAAAGCTGCAAAAACTTTACAGGTTAGGCTTTGTTGAGTCATAAAAATATATAATATATACAAATCAGGGTGCAACCGGAATTACAATTTATCGGAACCGGAACCGGAACGGGAATTTGAAAATTTTACCGGAACCGGAAAGTGAAAAATGCATTTCACCAAAAATTTCATTTTAATCTTATTTTTTGCTCTATTATTTGTGAAATAACCTTAGTCGAACATAGGTATTTATTTTATTTGTCGTATTTTAGATTTTCATCATCGACTGAAGTGAAATCCACCATCAATGGCTTATATTCGGAGTACAAGTGGCTTTCAAAAGAGATTCTTAAAAATTAGCAAAGTTAAGAAAACGGCCAAATTATAATACCGGAATTTTTAAATCCGGTAAAAATTTACCGGAAATGGAACCGGAACCGGAAGGCGAAAAAATGCCGGAACCGGAATTTCGGTTGCACCCTGATACAAATATATATTTTTGAATACCAGGGTGCAACCGGAATTCCGGTTCCGGCATTTTTTCACCTTCCGGTTCCGGTAAATTTTTACCGGATTTAAAAATTCCGGTGTTATAATTTGCCCGTTTTCTTAACTTTGCTAATTTTTAAGAATCTCTTTTGAAAGCCACTTGTACTCCGGATATAAGATTTTGATGGTACATTTCACTTCAATCGACGACGAAAATCTAAAATACAACAAATAAAATAAATACCTATGTTCGACTAAGGTTATTTCACAAATAATAGAGCAAAAAATACGATTAAAATGAAGTTTTTGGCGAAATGCATTTTTCACTTTCCGGTTCCGGCTCCGGTAAATTGTAATTCCGGTTGCACCCTGGTGAATACGTAAAATTTCGCTGTAATTCTGTTAATTTTTATAGTTACGGAATAATTATGAGCAGATATTTTGAAAAAACCACAAACTACGAAAAATACAAAAAGCTACGAAAAACCCATCAGAAATATTTTTTGAAAATTTAAATCTTTTTCAGTGATGACCAAAATTTGAGCTAGACTGAGGTTTTTATGGCCGGTCTCCATAGTCAGGTTTGGGTCTCCGTGTCGTTCTCGGTTGTTAATTGAGACCATCCATCCTCGTCCACCAAAATTGTTAATCCAGCTGAAATTATTGTAGAAATTTAATGCATGTTCGTGCCCCAGAAATTTTTCAGTTTGTATTATTTTGTCTGCACATCGCTCATATATATTTTAAAGTATTCGACACAAGTTTATGTAAAACTTGGAAAACTGGCAAAGTCCCAACGGAATTGGTGTTCCGGCCGGAATTCCTGCAAAAATCAGTTCCTGTTTTTGTTCTTGTTCCGGCATTGCAGAACGCAGGAACCGGAATTTTTGCGCACCTTTTTACAGGTGTGTATATATACATATATTTACTTCTTATTGGATTCTTGAAAACTGACTAAGGAAAACGCAAAGCCATTGAGCCAACATAGGTATTTTATTTTGAATTAGTGTCATTAATTAGTAGCACATCGGTGTAGCAATATATTTGCAATCCTACGTATTTTTGTATGTGTTTCTGTTCCAGTAAAAATGAATTTCTGTTGTTCTTCGTGCTTACTGTGAAATCTGAATGTACATATTATTGTATTATTGTATTGGTTCAGTGATTTGTTATGTCAAGATTTTTCATACTTTTGTATTACCCTTAGTCTTTATGACGCAGGGTGCAAGCGATTCCGATTACAATTCCGATTCAAAGCGGGTTCCGATTTCGATTGCGCAGTCAATCGGAATCAGAAGTTTGACATTTCAATTTTATTTCTACAAAAATTTTGCATCGTGTACGTGTCAATTAAATTGTTATCGATGAGTTACGTAACTCATCAATAGGTAATTGATTGTAGTTTAGGTTTACAGAACCAAAAAATGGTTGCCAATTTGTTCACGCCACGTTTGTTGGCAACCAACAGAGACCCTAAATCAATAGTATACTTGTTAATACAAATTATCCGTATAGTCACAATATTTGTAGTTCCGATTCCGGTTTAAACCAGTTCCGCTTTGCACCCTGCTGTCAAGTAAACTGAGTAAACACACTATTATTCAGAATTTAGTGCGCAGTTTTTTCCACGACGCACTAAAATACACGTTTATGTTCAATGTTGTACAGCTACCTATATATTTGGCACTTATAGTGTTTTTCGTGCAGTGGAAGAAGAAACGGCTGTTGCGAAATTAGAGAAATTCTATTCAGAAAGGATAGTGATAGGTTTGGTAGGTTCGTCAGTTTAAGCATATTATTGTCTATTCACATCCCGTGTATAAATTCTTGATAATATTATGTCAAACGTTTTATAATACGTCCATGCAGAACGAAATTTGCGTGTATGTCGTTAATTCCATATTGCATATTGACCGGTTTTTGAACATATATATTATATATATGTATGTTTGATTGTATGTATATATTGTTTATAGAAAGCGAAACAGTGTTGTACGCTCTTGTGGAATACATTCATGCTAATCCAACGTGGAAATCAATACACTTAGCTTCAAGATTGGATATTTTTAGTTATTTTGATCCGTTTCGTGAGGATGAATATATAAGGTTTGAATATAGTTGCTTGTTCATTGCTTTAACTATTGCGCTAGAATTGCATAGGTGCTCGCACGTTTATTTGTTTAAGAAAAAACTTTGTGTGCATCAACGTTTAGTTTGATATTCAAAGTTTTGTAGTTTTGTATGAATGCGAGTGTATAAAACGCGTGTTTAATTTACAGCATTGAGGCCAAGACCGAGCGAAAACTAGTACCTATTGTAATGTCAAATAGTTTTGCTTTTTAGAATTGAGTAGCTGATAAGATTAATGACGTTCTTGCCGTACGTCAACCTTTGCTCTTTTACGTGTAACTAACTTGTATATACGTGCTTTTAGCTTAATCAATGAGCCAACTATCGATGGCGAAACACCATTGCATTTAGCGGTTAAAGGTGGGCACCGGAAAACGATAATTGCAAAACTGATGTCCTTGGATGCAGATTCTTCTAAACCAGACAACACAGGACGAACGCCGTTTCATTATGCCGCCGCGATGGCAAATGGGAAAATGATAAAGGTGAAAACGTTTATTTTTTATGACCAGTTCTTTAAATGATATTGGACATTACGAGCCAACTATGGTTTAGCTAATATCCGTAAAGTTGAGGTCCTTTAGTGTTAAACCAATATATCAAATTGATATCGATAAAATCAAGGTATCGTTATCGGTATTTTTGAAATTATGCGAGCAATAGTTTTGGAAATCGATCAATGGTGCAGCAAACGGAACAGTGGAATGCAAGAGCTTATAGTATCACTCTTATAAAGGCTAGATTTCAAAGGACGGTAATACCCAATATTTGTATACTTCATGGGCAACATATATTTTCATGTGTTACGGTTTTTGTAAATCTCATTTATCGGTGTTGGTCGGTATGCTAGTATTGGTATTTTACAACATCGGTTCAACACTTTTATTTTCTGTCAAAGCCTGATACATAGCTTGATATTTATTACATGCTTATGGAATCGTCTAAACTAATTGATTGTTCTTGTACTTGAACGAGCCGTCAATTTAACGCCGTGAAGCGTAGGTTTCGAGACAGTTACACGGGTAAGCAAGTTGCGCTACAAATGTTTAGTTTTATATATGTAGTCAAAAGTTACGTACGTTTTGTACCGTTATGTTGTTCTATTAACTATTGCAGGCACTTGTTCCTGAAGGCGAAATATTGTTTTCTGAAGCGGTCAACAAAACAGATGATCGCGGCGAAACTGCTCTATTTGCTGCGTTGGATAATGCAGATTATCGCGATGAAGTTATTGTTGAGTTGATTAATATTGGAGCTGATCCTACAATTAAATGTTGTGCTGCAGGAGAAAGTCCACGTTATCTACTGCCGGAAATTTTGAACAGAATTAAAAATCCTTGTGCATCTGAGTAAGTTAATAAGTTCAGTCTTCTTTGTATTCTGGCAACACTGGCTGTTAACCAGATGTAATATTGAGCGAGTCTAGTTTGTCTGCATTGAATTTGCAGTGTATGGCAGTGATTTTTGTTACAAATGGCACAGATATAAGCATACCAGTAAACAAGAATGACGAAATACTGGACTTTTTACGCTTTAAGCATTTTCTTCTTTACGGATACTTTGGTCAGTTTGTGGACTAGCGGCTAGTTTTTCATAAGTTTTTGAACCTTTTGCTGCAGCGTTTGTACTGTCAAGCTCTTATAATCCGCACGGAAAACAGTAAAATTGGCAGATTTTGAAAAGTTGCTTATGTACTATCACTAAGAAGGTACACGTACAATAAATTAAACAACTAGATACGTTTCGCTTCAATTTAGTATTTCTTTTCTACAGTGCTGTTAAAGTCATTCTTGGATTCGATTCAAAATTGGTTAATAAACAAGATGTTTCTTCCGGCGACACAGCATTTCATTGTGCTAAGGACAATAAGGTAAGTAGCTTGGGTCAAACGGAATTCTGAATAGAATTCAGATTCAGATACAGTTCCAATTCCAATATAAATTTCGTGTTCCAATTGCGGTATAGTTCAATCCGTTTTGCACCATGGTAAGCAGCAAACGTAATGTGATAACATTTGATTAACAAAGTACGATGAACATTTGTCGGTAAAGTTAGTGCATGCTGCAGTTGCAGAACTTTCTGCTGCACATAATGAGTTGTTTTTAAATATTAATGTGTTGTATTTAAATATTATTTAAAGCGAAATTTTACGGAAACAGGTTCAAAACCTAAATACTCTTTCATGACAGTTTTTTGTTTTAAACAGGCATGGTTTGCTTACTTCTGTATTCCGTAATATTGTAAGGTTGCAAACATTGATTGAACAAATTTGTTGCAGTACTTTTAAACGTTTTGCCAAACGTGAACCGGATCAGTTTGACATTAAAAATTAGATTATGAATCTTTTGTTAAAATATAAATTGGAGACATTGGTGTGAATATTTCCTTGTAGACACTTCTTTTATTCACTGAAGCTGCGGGTTTTGGATGTAATATGAATATACAGAACAATGCTGGTCAGACACCTTTGCATCAATTTGCTGCCCGCAGTGACCTGGCATCTTGTGTAACTATTTTGTCGTGTGAAGCCGATCCAAACATAAGGGACAACGACGGAAATACGCCTTTGCATTTGACCATCATGGATAAAATTAATTCAATGTCGCCGGTTGTAAGTGTTCTTGATGTTTTTGTAATTAGAGGTCAAATTCTTAATGTTGGTGCTGAATTTTAATCAAGACTGAAATTTTGTTTAGTAGCAGGCTAAATTTGTAATAAAGCGTATGCCGTATTTCAAAGTTTTGCATGCGTTGTTTTGAAAGCTACTACACGTATCATCTGTTTGTACTCGGAGGTTAAAAGGTGGATATCGGTCTTTCCTTCCAACTAGTATCACAGAAACCGCTAATCCGATTTTAGTTGACTTTTGGTTCGTAAGCCTATTATCGTAGGGTGTTAAACTTCCATTGGGTTTTAAATTTCTTTATTAGTAGTTGCAGACCAGTTTGCATAATATGGTTGAACCTAAGTTAGCGTTTTTACATTTTTTTCACTAATTATTAAGGTTACAAGCTGTTTAAATTAAATACTAAAAGATTTTTGGGTGGGTGTGCGGATTCTGAATAAATTGTTTATAAACCTTCAAAACAGATAAATGAACAGCTAGCTACCAATTAATTAGCATTTTAGCTACTCCAACTATGGCAGTAGAGTTGGCACTTTTCATTTTTTTAAACATTTGTGTGTTGATAGGGGTAGGGCTTTCAGGCGTGAGAAATTTAAATGTAGCGTTTAAAAATGCAAAAATGGAACAGTTAAAAATTTATTATTAGTTAGCTACACGCTAATTAGAATACGGCCTGCGCCAATTATAGTATTTGAGAGTATTATATTTTTATAACTACATATTGGTTTTGCGGTGTATAACACTATGTTTCGCGTCGTTTTTGGACAAGAAACAGTTAAATATGTCGGTCAAAACTTTCTATACTTGCAAATTAGTAGGACACACTCTAATCAGCGTAATAAATAATTTCTTTTTTGGCTTCTCCATACTTGAAATTTTTTGCCATGGGGTACGAACCGTGCCATTGGTTCGGAACGATGAGCACGAAATTTTGCCATTGTGTAAAACATCAGGGGCCTAGTAAGGCACCGTAGTGCTCGGAATTTTGCCACTGAGTCCAGACTTTTTATGCAAATACTGATGTTTTCAACAGACATTCATCGCAAATGTTAAAATTTCGTGATCCAGCACAAAATCTATCTTAGAATCATGGATCAGGGGTTACGATCCTGGACCTATGAAAAAGTTCAGCGAGGGGTGGGGATGGGGAATTCAACCGGGGGTCGGAAGGCCTGAAGCGGAATGACGTAGAAATTCTGCATAGGGCTTGTTTAGATTGTTTCGAGCTTCAATCAATTCGTGCAGTCCCTCCACAACTGGAAACGAATATAAAATCTTGTATTATGTTTCCTCTGTTATAATCTATTTACTACATTAAAGCAAATTACTGAATTTATTGTTTGCTTTTATAGAAAGTTGACCCAATACTTGTCCGACTATTGCTCACGTTTGGGGCCGAAATTTATATAAAAAACAATAATGGCGACTCCGTAGTGGATTTGTTGACAAAGGCCAAAGGCAGAAAAATGTAATAACTTAATTTATGTAAACTTATTTAGTCGCCAAACCTATTCCATGCGGCGAAGATTAGCGCTCACATCTGGATTTTAAGAGAACTACAAGGTATTTTTGCGGTTCCTGAAACTTTGTGCAAATTTAAAACATGACTTTTAACTTGATAATGTTCTCAATGCAACCGAAATTACAATTTACCATAACCGGAATTTGAAAAAAATTACCGGAAACGGAACCGGAATCGGAAAATGAAAAATACGTGCCATCGAAAAGTTCATTTTAATTTTTTAGCTATATTATTGGTGAAATACCATAGTTGGAGATAGGTGTTCACTTTATCTGCTGTATTTGTTTAGATTTTCATAATCCAGGGAAGCGCAATCCACCCTCGATGGTTTATTTTCGGCGATTGTCAAGGTTTATATACTATACGAGTGAAATTATTTAATTTTTATCGTCATTTTTAGTAAAATATCTTAATTTTTAAAATACCAAAATTTAATACCTGGATGTTTAAGTTCGGTAAAAATGCCGGAACCGAAATCGGAATCTGGTTGCACCCTGTTCTCAAGATATAACGTACAAAAACAGTTAATTTTATTGTTATTGCATTTTTAATAAAAGTTATGTATTTAGTACCGAAATTTTGCTGCTATGGTACCGGAAAATTTGCGAATTTATTTGCTATTTGCTGTGTTTTATTTCAAGGGAGGATGTTTTGAAAAGCGTGGAAGTGTGTATGGGTAATCCTATGAATCATGAGAGCACAGTTGTCGACAGTGAACCGCCACTCGAGCAGCAAAGGAAACCGTCCGGCTGCTCAAATGGTTAGCTTTGCATAAACAAACGTTTTTGCAAAATATTAATGTTTAGTTTGTTCGAATGCTATTTGAGTATATACACAACATTTTTCCGCTCTCTGGTGATGACTCTTGTTTTCGTTCGCAGCATCTTTAAAAGGAGTATGTGTTGTGAATACATTTGGACATTTCCTGTTAAAAAATTTAGTTTACGATATAAATTCTTATCACCGGTTTTTCGAGTAAAAACAGTAGGATGTTATGTTATGCGCTTTTTTGTTATACACAGTACACTTCGAAATCTTTGCAACAGCTTAGTGTTATTGGCTGCAACATGGAAATTTTTTCAAATTTGGTTGATCTCTCCAGTGGTAAAATTTCAGCTGAATATTCAAATAAGGTGTGAAAATTTACAATTTCGCAGTTGTAAGTTGCAAACAGGGAGGGAAGTAAATATTCATTTGAGAAGAGGTTAATAACAAACGCTATAACACTAATAACACCAATCTGAAAGCGTCACTGGTCATAGTGCAGCTGTATTTCGCAAAAAGTTTAAATTGCCCGGGGCAAACGTATATAAAAGATGACTCTTTTCATTAAGTTTTTCTATAAAAATTTGCCCTTTTGACGTATTTTTAGGGAGGAGGGGCACAATTTGTGGACGTGTAAGTGTAAGTACTTATCACTAATGCAAACTCACAGAGCGAAAAACGTTGCTTCAAAAGTTTTGTAAAATAAAAATATATATTTGAAAAACGAATGACAGCAGTTAATTCACCGTTAAGTAATGGTATGCGTAGCATGCTCGCCCAGTACTTGTTACAAGTGCGGATTTCGACCGGGCCGTGCTATTAACGGAGCGCCGATACGCATCGGAAATCGGCCAACAGTATTAATTATTGCTTGTCAATAGGAACTCTTTAGGTTAGCATTTGTTTGTTCGTTGTTTTTTTGGCAGAAATATTAATATAATATTAAGTGTTTGCTAGGTTTTTATCAGGGTGCGATCGGATATCCGGCTCCTGTTTACTATCCGGCAAAAAACCCTCATCCGGTTCCGGTATCCGGTATAAACCTACCAGATACCGGATTTCGGTGATGATTTCGTAAATCTCAAATTATTGCAAATTATGTTGTGAGATGTTATGTTTTCAGTCCAATTACATGTAAGTATACAGTATTGGTTTAAATCAGTATTTTTTGCATATGGTTAAGGCAGCGATTCGGCTTTTATTATCGAAACAAACAAATTATGTGCAGCTTTACACAATTATTTTCAATTGTTAGGACACGCTCCTTATATAAACGCAATATTTCGTTTACTAAAAATAAATTAACATTTACTGACTCATTAGCGTGCTAAAAATTGATTTATTTTAAAAACACACTATCCGGTTAACATCCGGTTCCGGTAAAAATCACTATTCGAATTCGGTTCCGGTATCTGGTTATTTGCGATCCTGTCGCACCTTTTATGCACTGTCGTAAACTATTTACTAGGGGTAACGTCTTTGCCAATTTTGTCATTATCTGATAATAGCCATGCGGTTGTCATTTATTTTAACATTTCCATCTTTTAGCTATTCAGGAAAACGCACAGAAACACTGTATAAATTATATCAAACAACTGAAACAAACGATTCAGGAAACTTATGGAAATTCACCAAACTCGGTATGTGCTCCGCAGCGGCCACCACCTCCACGGCCACGTGCTCCTCCTCGTGGGAAGTCTGTAGAGAACAGCAAACACAACGAGTCCAGTTCGGTCGGCTCACTGAAAACCGTAGGATACGCTGAGACAGGCAATCAAAATATTTTGAGTTCTTCATCTGGTTCAAATGGCAATGAATTGGAGCGTTTACCGAAAATCATTAACGTCTTAGCGTTGGACGGTGGCGGTATTCGCGGTGTGGTATTGACGCAGGTCGGTGTGAAGTAAAAAATTTGGCAGTCAGGAAAAGATCCATGCGTTCTTAAACGAATGCCGTTATTCAGCAAAATTTTGCGATACAAGTTTTTCAAACAAAGTTTTCAGTGCTTTTAAGTTGTAAACACGCATAATACCCAGAAGCTTTAAAAGTGTTGACACATTTACAGTATTATAAAGAAGTTTGGGAATGTAACACAAACTGGGGTGCATTTCTATCTGTACCAGTGGTACTCAGGTTGTAATGAGTTTTCACAAGATCTACGGTAGTATCCAGTTTGAAGTTGCACGTATCTGCGTTTGTATTTTTATGATGATGTGTTTTTAACGGGTACAAATTTTTTGCAGTGGTCATATGTATTTTAATTTTAAGAACTTTTTGTAGATTTTATGGTACATTGAAAAAACTTATGGGAAACGCCTGGTTGACAATTTTCATTGGATCGCTGGTACCAGCATTGGAGCAATTATGACGTTGTATTTGGCATTAGGTTCGCTCGAATTAAGTTGATTTTGTAATTTTTAATGATAGTTGAGCCACGTTCTGGTGTAATGTGGATATTTAATTTATGATTATTAACACATCGGTTGTCTGTTATTACGCTACTTGATATTTTATAACTGTATGTATATCTGAGATTATAAATCTTTGATTTTTTTAGAACATTAGGAATACTTATTTTGTAAATTTATGCTAGACTGGTTTATGGTTCATTTCAGGTCATTCGATTCGTGAATGTCAGTGTCTTTTGTTCAGATTTAAGGACACGGTTTTCAAGGGTGCGCTAAGGCCTTACAATACCTTTACACTCGAAAATTACTACAAAGAGTGTTTCACCGAGAACGCTACATTAGCCGATGTTAAATTCAAAAGGTATGAAACGGTATTCATTTAATTTATATGCTATGGTGCTGCAGATGTGCCCTGCTCGGTGTTAGTGGTTAACCGAATTTCGTCATTTTACAATGATTCAGCGTGGGTGTAACTGAATTATTACAAAGCTTTAATAAATTGGGAACGTAAACTTCGGGAGTATGAAAAAACATAGCGTTTAAGAGTTAAGACTCAAAAATAAGTGTTTATAAGATTCATAATGTTGGACAAAATATACACATAGCTGTATATAAAAAATGCTGTGGCAGTAGTTGTTAACAAATATATTTAGAGTGCTTGCTACCACAGTTGATGCCGGTAAAACACCTCCACGACTTCATTTGTTCCGCAATTATTCTCTGCCCGTTCAAGACCAAAGCATCTGTGATCAATCTGGTTTTGACAAGCCTGAAGGTTTGTATTTATATGCTGGATTTGATTGAACAGCGGCGAAAATGATTTAATATACAGTGTTGTAGAAAATGTCATAGTTGCCTATTAGTGTTTCACGATATTAACTTTTTCTTTAAATGTTGTCTATATAACTCTTTACTGTTCGGCTAAGTCCTAGTCCTACGGCTTTGCCAGAGAATGTGGATTTTAAGTGAAAAAACCATTCTAGGTATTTTTGTCCCAAGGTGTTTAGGAAGTTTTCGGTTAGTAACACAAAAACATGTTTTTCAAAATTTTTACAGAACGGAAATCCTTTCTGAAACTTTGGTTATGCTTTTGGTGAGTCACTGTACGCCACTTCCAATGACACTTGCTGTCGCGTCCTGTACTTGAAATTGAGTTTTCAGACTGGCCTTTATGGAAAGTTGCACGATGTTCGAGCGCTGCACCGTCGTATTTCGCATCGGTCGACGGCAAATATTTGGACGGAGGCTTAATTGCAAACAACCCTACACTCGATCTTTTATCAGACATTCAAACGTACAACGCAGCGCTGCGGCTTGAGGTATAAACCAAAAATGTTGCATGTTAATACTTAATATTACGAATTTTTGTTTAAACTTTAAAAAGGTTTTGCGTTCTGGTTTCGCGATAAATTTGTGCTTGAAGCCAAATATACGTATTTAACTGGTAAATCAAACTGTTACAGTCAAATAAGTTTTGTAAATGTCAGGCTTCATGATGTTTTAGCGTGACATGATGTTTTAGCGTGACATTCATCAAAACATATTCGAAATGGTGACTAACGTTTGATAGTCCGAGGCTTTCGAAGGTTGTTTTAATATGGATATTTATATGCATTAAAAGATTATAATTTAAGTCATAATTCAGCTATGCGTGACAGCTCAAATAACCTTTATAAAATGACGTTGGACAACTTTCGTTGCATGACTTATTATTTTGAGCATGAATAGCCTTCGTAGATGAAAACAACTGAAGCCAATTTCAGAATCGTCCAGAAGACGCTGTTCAGGTCGGCTGTGTTGTGTCCGTTGGTACAGGCCGCATTCCTGACGTTCAAGTAACTCATGATTGGGATCTTGCGCTTCCTGAAAACCCATGGGACGCAGTTAAGAAAGGATTCACAATACGGGATTTTGTTACGTTTCTTGTTGATCAGGTACTAAATCAATCCCTACTGAAAATTTCGTTCATGGAGTAATAAAAATTGCTGTGATGCATCATGTAATTTTGGCTTTAATGTTTCCGTATTAATCCGCATACTAGCGAAACTTGAAGATTTGGCAAAATAATCAAGTGTGTTTTTTGTTGCTAAGCGGCCTGAACAATATATAAATACTAAAAACTGTCCAATTTGTGTAACGTTTACGTAGCATTCTTTTGAACCTATGTACTGGATGGTTTTTTGCATTGAGGATGAAACATTAATAAATTGCAGATAATTATGTGTTTACAAAAAGTTGTCAGTAAATTCACTATGATACTGAGCAGTAAAAATGTTCAACTGGATATGGTCCGGTATACCAACTTTCAGCGTTCCTAGTTTTGGTTAAAATCACATTTGGGCAAAAAATTTGATGTTACAGTATTTACGTTGTATTGCCGAGTTGTGAGTTTGATAGCGAGGTCAATGAATCAAAGCATGTCATTGCTGTTTTGGAATGTTGACAGGCGACAAACTTGTACAAAAATACTTAGGGCACAATCTATAGATCAAATAAACTTGCAAAAAGTTAAATAAAGTTTTTGCGCTTTAGACGTCGTGTATGGACGTAGAATTTTATATATGTTTGGTCTCCTGGAATAGGCTCTTCTGTGGATTTTATCTAGAATCCATACATCTTCTGAATATCTACTGTCACGGACAGAATTAAGGGCGCAGTAAACGTGTTTTTGTCTACAGTCGTTGAATTTTCTTTGCTCGCGATCAGTTGTAGCGTCTAAAGACGTCGTTGCAGTCGCGTTCTAAACCGCGTTTGTTAGCTCGTTGCAACCGATTGGAATTTTAAAACAAGACAATCGCGGCTGCAATCGTGTTTATGCTTGCCGTATCCACGATTCGTTCTAATTGCGCCTATGTAGTATTTATCTATCTATCTATCTACTGTTATTTGGAGAATGTTGCAAATGGCAGCCTCGTATATTGATTTTCTGACTTTGGTTGCTATTAGGTTTGCGCAACGGAGGGAGCACCGGTCGAACGGGCTCGTGCATGGTCCCACAGTTTATCAGCGCCGTATTATCGATTGTCGACACCGCTAAGTCAAGATCTTCCACTCGATACACGAGATGACCGCCTTGTTATTCAAATGTGTTGGGAAACATTTGAGTATATGCATTCGCAACACAAAGTTGTACAAGAATTAATTGATTTGCTTGAATCGTAGTGCTATCTCTACATAACATTATAGTGCATATCGTAGTGACCCTAATAAGGGGGTCTTGATTTTTAGTTTGGTCAACCACCATAATTTTTATTATATCTGGAATAAAGATAAACTAATATGGCAATCAACAAAATTATTTCGAGGCAAACCTATTCTGCCCGAATTTTGTAACCGAATAACAGGGAGGGTACCCTTTGGAGAGGCAAATTAAATTTCGGTCAGTTATTGTTCGGGTCACTACAGTAGTTAAATATACTTATACTTCGACGCCAATGTGTGCGTTGACTTTGCAGGTGTTACATGCTTTATTTCTTTAACGCTTGTCACATGATAATCTTGTGCAAATTTCTACAGCGACAACTGGTAACTGCAGTTTGCACATTTAAGTTTTCGCAGCGAACACGTGCAGGTTCAACTACTTCTTGCATGTGCAAGTTGCAGTTGCTTATTTTCGCTACAAAAACTTGTACCAGTTAATATGACTTTATTCTTGTAACCGTAGGCTACTGTGATTTCGCTTATTTTTATAGAATCGAATTGTAGTTTACTATAAAACGTATTGTATTTTTCTTGGTGTTGTATGTGCATTGATGTATGTTTGTACTCGTACAGTCTATTGCGCTTTGGCCGAAATACGACTGCATTGAGTGATATTTCAACTCCATTATTGACGCCAGTTGTGTTGCGGAGCGAAACGCTGAAACACTTGAGTTGACTTAGTCCTAGTGCATCGCGTCATTCATTGTTTTAGGACCTAACTTTTAGTTTTGTTGATATCCATAGATCAGTAATTAGTATTTGGTTGATTGTTCATTTTCTCTGTATAATGTGGAATAAGAAAAACATTTTTTGCAAAAACACAGCATTTGCTAATTTGCAAACAGAGCTTTTAATAAGTGAGTGAGTAACCCGTTAAGTGCAACAGTATGTCATTGTTATTATTATTATTATTATTATAATTATTATTATTATTATTATTATTATATTTTCCAATGCATAAGTTGTATTCTGGTTATTGTGTTTCGCTAATAGTGGTAAACACGGGTTTCTAAATATTCCTTAACGCTGCAAAATACATACATAACTTTATTGGTACCAATCCATAGTAACGTTTGCAGTGAGCTCTGGTGATGTTATTATACGTATCAATAATTTATACCATGTCATATGTTGCTATCATGGCTTGGGTTTGCTTGTAGAATAAAACAATAAATGCAACAGCGGGAACAAGTAGCATATAGCATTATGTATATACCGCGAGATGAAAGCAGAACTACGTCATGTTGTGTACTTGTAATAAGCGAAAAATTCAGTGCTTGAAGAATATTACACGTATGCGCAGTATAAAATTTCCACAGAGAATGATAACTCCTTTGGACTCAAGTGTCAAGCTCATATTGTCGAGCGGCGTTTATGGTTGCCGAAGTTTTTTTGGGGTGGTGCTTGACATGTATTTTTGGTAGTTCGGGTGGTACTTTTTCAGTTTTCCTTCTAAAATCACTTGTACAAATCGTGTTGCTCACGCTGTAGCACCCACCGTTCCAACCCGATTACCTGTGACCTCTCTTCTCGTATGGTGACGGTAATCGCCTTTTATACGACAGCCAGGGTGCGACTGGATATCGGGTTCCGGTGTAATATCCGGCAAAAACGGATATCCGGTTCCGGTATCCGGTATAAACCTACCAGATATTTACGATTGTGGTGCCGAATAGCATAAAACTGTTTTCATAGGTGATCGTCAATAATATCGTGCTGCGATTACATTTCTGTGCCAGCCAAGAAGTTTAAGTTTTGATATGTTTTCAGCTACTTTTAACTTATGCAAGCGAGCGGGAGATAAACGCATTTTTGCACTAAATAATTTCAGTTTATCCGCTGCAATTATCAACTCTATAACAGACGAAAAATTTGAGCACGCTAAAAATACTGCGAAAAAATAAATTATATTAACATATGCAATATTTGGTATCCGGTTCCTGTTCCGGTAAGAAATTTAATATCCGTATGTGGCATCCGGCAAATTATTATCCCGTCGCACCCTGACGACAGCCTAGGCGTTCGAATTATAGCAAGAAATAGTAGGATGCCAGATGAAATACAAAATACAATGCGGAACGAGTTGTCAAGCTTGAAATTTTCAAATTGGAAGCATGCCATCTTTAACACAGAAATATTTGTCACAGCGACGCGAAAGCAAAACATTTTGAATAAGTGAGAAAAAGGTTTAAAATTGTAATACATGAATACGGCACAAGAAGCTACAATTTTTCCAACTTTTTTCAATTGTGGCACAACTTGATTAGTTTAATGGTGGGCTTCCTGGTTTCAATCCAATAGTCTGAAGTGTATTACATCAACGTAGCTTTAACTGTTAGATCGATATTGTAAGAAAAACTCAAGTTGTACGTTAGTAGGAACATTGTGCACTTGAATATTTTCAGAATATTCTTTATCAAGAACAATTATACTGTTAAGGTGTTTTAGTTGCGTAACTGTGATCTGCTGAATGATTTTTTATATTTTTAACCTTTTGTGCATTAATGCATTTGATTTGTATGATGGAAAGGTTTGATGTGCGCTAAGCCGATCCTTTGTATGAGTTGAAAATTTATAACGTTTATTTGTTCGTGATGTTACAAATGGTAAAACAGCATAATTTAACAACAGTTTTAAGTCTTGTTTGCAATGGTTCCATGCAAAAACTTGCCTACCTTGGTCAAAAATCTGACCATTCTTGCGACCTCCTGGCTCGAAGCTGATAATATGTGCTTCAACGGACTGCGAAAACTGTAGTGTTGTACTTTCAACATAGTAAAGGTGTCGTTGGTCGTTCATATTTCGAGTGGAGCAACTGATTGGCTGGATAATTGCTACAAAAAACTAGCTATAGCTTACATTGTGAATAAAGAATTTTGGCGGTGACAAAAAGGTTACGTAACTTCAGTGTACATAAATGCTATTACGACTGTTTTCTCGTTTCTTGAACGCTTTAAACAATATTTGCATTTTTGTGTCGTGTTTGTATTTCTGTTTGATCTCAGAAACCGAAATGTTACACTTTACTAGTATTTCTGTTCGCTAAGGATTTTGTTCGTTGTAGTGCTGTGCACCGAAAAATTGTGTCATCAGTAATGTAATATTTTCGATCATATTTAGATTACAACACAATTGTACAACGTTTAGCTGAAATCTGAAATGTTGCTGCCTACTGTTACCATCATGGTCAATAATGTTAACATTGGATCACTTAAATTAAAACTACTTTGGTTGCAGTTGCATGCTAGACAGTTCGTGTGTTGAGATAAAGCACTTTAGATAATCTGGGTTTCATTGCCTTTGAGAAAAATATAGTGAAATGTTTCACTCTAGTATATATAAATATTTTTTGACAATAATAAAATAGTAATGTAATAGTTAAATCATCTGAGATTTTCTCAACGATCAAGTCAGGATTTTGAAAAGTAAAAGTTTTATAGTTAGGTTCAACATATATGAAGTTTAGGTTTCTGTTTTGTTTGTTTGTAATAGCTACGAGTTGTGCCTACAGTTTCACAATGGATAAGGAGCAAAATGTCAGAAATAATTAGGTGTATGTAATCCGGACACAGTGTATTTAACTAAACTTCTAAGCCCAAACGAGTCGAGTTGACACTTGAAACTTTCACGGCAACGCCCTTGTTCATTGTATATAAATAAATTTACAAGGCTACCGCCCCCTAAACCACTGAGATTTCGAGGGACCCTAAGCAGGATGGGAGCTGCGACCTCCAAGCCCGGCACTAAGCTATTCTCACCTCACATTAAAAGCGCCGAAAACGCAGTTATATACTTAATGGAAGTTTTAGCTGATCCAGTATATAAAAAGAATATAATCCCAAACTGGGGGCAGTTAACACGTGAAGCCCCCTTCCCCTGGCTATGCTTCTGTTATTGTGTATAGATATATTTATACGTAAGCAGGCGTGTTTTGATCGCTGGTTTGCCTACGCTACACTCCTGCGCGGTGTGGTCCTGGGATCGCGGGACGGTCCTCAGCGTTTGGGCCAATATTTTTATCATTAAACGTTTCGTCGTATCAACTGCATTAAGGTAGAGTGGGTCGCAATATTATGCATAGATATGACATATAAAAAGTTTAGCGATGCGGTACACAATCTTCTGTTAAAGCTTATGAAATACAAGTGAACTTGTAAGTAGTTTAGTTGGCGAATATTTTACAACGAGGTCGTTTCTTGTTGTCTTACGGAGTCCATAATGATTGGTATATCTTTTGCTGAAAATATAGGCGATATACCGTAAAAATGCTTGATCCGGTCTGCCGGTCAAAGATATCTTTGGCCGCCAGTCGGCCAGTAGAAAAAGTGTCAGCTGCACAATAGTCCGTTGTACCTGATTCCGTAATTTATAAATTTTCACTTAACTGTATTATGGTGCTGCTTCATCTGAAAGGCAATAAGTAAACATGTTTTATCAACAACGACCTGTATTGACCCGAACTAAAGAGTGGTGTGGTAATAAGAGGTTGTCCTCGTTTTGAGTCTGAATCCGCAGGAGTCTGTATACTTACTTCTAATTAGAGTACTAGGCTCCTTCAAAGAGACCAAAGCAGAAGAATGGCCTAGACTGCTCAAATATGTTACACTGAGACTACCCGCATAAAAGCAGACCGTCTGTTTTTCAGACAGCACAGTACAATTTTTCTTGCGTGAAATGTGTACTATTGCATCTTAAATAAATTGAAAATTAAAATTGATGTTGCTTTATTGGTTTGGGCGGTTGCATATTTCGAGGCGATTAGTTGTGTTATAACCAAAAAATCGGTATGTTTAGATAGGATTGTAATTAACGCCATGTTTGAAAATTTCGTTTTACCAGCATAAAGGGTGTAAACGGATAGTAAATATAACGGAAATGGATAGTCATCGAAATAACGGAAATGGAAAACTGATATTGACGCGCATTGAAGTATATAAGTTTCAAAGATGTTTTATTTGTCGGCCAACACATTTGAGGCGTGGTGTACCGAGAAATTGGGAAGGCCTTTATAATAACATGGGCCAAAAGTTTTAAGATTATGGATGAATTTTGCATTTTATTTCAATCAAAGAATTGCAGCGTATTTGTAATGGAAAATTGTGCGATATGTACGCGATTTACAGCTAGTTTTGAACTTAAAAATAGGGGTTCCGTTACTACTATAACAGAAACTGATACCGTTTTTTACCGGAAACGGATATCCGGTAACACCTACAACCAGCATAGCTCTATGTAGGGAAGCCTATTGAAGCTCTTGTTTACGAGTACTTTCGCCAATGTATACAACAGGACCGTAACAGTAGGACGCATATTCTTAAGCCTAAAGCGTTAAAAATAGTTTAAACCTAAGCCTAATCAAAAATAGGCAAAAGCTTATTCTATTGCAGTCCGGCAGAAAAACGTTCTTCCTTTGATCATTAATTTATACATGGGCCGTAATTTTTGCCGTTGGTTTATCCGCGGGTAAAAGATTTTCAAAGCGCGTGTAACTATTTTTCATTCTTTACCCATCGAGTAACAAACGACACTAGTGACATTTTTCGTATTTTATAAATATTTCGTTCATGAAGCTGATGGGGACGTTCGGTCCATGTGACTTTAACGGGCGTTCAGCAGGGTACAACCGGAGGTCTGCCTCCGTTTTCGGCTGCGGCATAAAATCGGCCTACGGCTCCGGTAGAATTTTTGCCAAAGGTTCCGGTTATTTCGGTAATAAAATTTTGCATAATTTTGCAAAATTTAACTGTTTAGCGCGTTTCGTTTTACTTTTGTCACAATTTTCAGGAAAGAACTTCCGAAATTTCGCAGAAAATTAGCGTAAAGCCAAACAACTTAACAACATATTGGAGATATTAGCTAAAATTAACTAATTAACCATCATTGTTACTACCTGATTTCGTCTCAGGTCCGGCTCCGGCAAGTTTCGGCCCATGTAAAGATTAGAGGCGGAGCGTTTTTCTGTGGAGCTAGAATAGGATAAGATTAATGTTTGGACTAATTTTTTGGCTTGGCTTACGCTTAGGAATAAACTCATTCTTAGGCTTAGGCTTACGTATAGGAATAAGCTTATAATACTGTTCCGCCCCTGTTCTTTCCATTGGCACAAGTTTCGATAACTTCCGGCTCCGGTATTTTTACCTCCGGTTGCGCCCTGGCGTCCAGGTTTCTCTTGGGTCCATAAAAGGGTTAGATTTAGATTCTAGATTATATTTTTTGCTTAGATTGAGGCTTTAGGCTTAGGAACACATTTTGCAACGCTTATATGCTTAGTCTTAGGAATACGTTTAATCTACGGTTACGCCCCTTAAAGTAACATTGGCAGGACCTTCACTCCTCTCATTGGTCCTAGAACATTTTTAAACTTTCAATGAAAAATTTGTAACTTTCGACACTTTTTCTGAAAAATGTTAAAAAATTTTCCGCTGCACTAGTAAACTAAATATATTATTTATTAAGGTTAGGCACAGGCTAGCTGGCTCAAGTTTAGGTTAGACGTACGCCTAGACATAAATATAGACGTAGATTTATTCAAAGATTTAAGCGTACGCGTTGGCTTTGGCTTAGGAGTAGGTTTAGGCTTAGGCATAATTTATAGGCTTTAACGCTTAGGCTTCGGGTATAGTATAAACATACAATTAGTATTAGGTGCAGGCTTAGGCTAACCCTTAGAGCCTCAACCTTTAGCCTTGAAAGCTTATATACTTAAGCTTATATTTAGGCCTACACACAAATTTAGGTGAAAGTTTATGCTTACGCCTGTCCATGGGCTCCGGTTTAGGCCTAAGCTCCCTTTTAGACGTATAAGTATTACGAACCTGATACCTCATTCCAAAAACCAAAACCTACCTGTGACCATATCCCAAAATCTTCAAATTCAGTTTATAGGAAAGTGATTAAATTTTGGTCGGGCAATGTAGGTTAATATAGGCCAATAGGTCAATCAAAATTTCCAGGAAAAAGAGCTAATTTAGCTGAATTCAAATGTGTCGACATTACACGCGTCGACTTTACAAATAACGCATGTCCATTTTGAAAAATTACTTATTCAATGATGAAAAGGGCCAATGTTACTTTTAGGGCCGTAACGGTAGATTAAGCGTTTTCCTAAGCCTAAGCCTTAGCGTTGGAAAAGCGTATAGCTAAGCCTAAGCCTAAGCCTAATCCTAAACAAAAAATGTAGTCTAGAATGTAGCCTACTATTTTACTGACCCTCCAGAAACCGGGACGGCCCTAACAGTAACATGGACCATGGACAAGTATATATTTGAGGAAGCATGTTTTAACTATTAAACTTCGAACCGATAACAGATATGTGGTGGAAATGTTGGCTTGCATTCCAATTATACGCCTTGATTTTAATTTTCATTACCTCCGCTGATGAGTCGGTCGAAAGTTCAAAAACATTGAAGTTTGTACATGTGGTAATAATATTTTAAATTTCAACACTAGACTGTTCGTATTATATTTTTAAATTTTATTGTTCAGCTAATTGAATAAACAAATTTCACAAATCTTTCCGTCATCCTAACACCTGTTTAGTTCGTTTTGAATCAACATGCGCACTTTTAGCTTCACAAAAAGGTTTTCGTTCTCGTGAAAATTGATCTTTTTGCCAAACAATTAAATAAAATTGTTAAAAGTAACATTTTTAGAACACTGCAAAAAATGGTGAGTCAAATTGACTGTCTCCGAAATAGGCTTTTCCTGACTACACAAACTGAGTCAAAACTCGACTCCACCTGAGTCAAATTCGACTCAATTTGTCTATGGCGGAGTCGAATTTTGACTCAGTTTGTGTTGTCAGGAAAAGCCTATTTCGGAGAGAGTCAATTTGACTCACCATTTTTTGTAGTGTAGATTTTGCTTTAAACTCACCGTGTTGGATGTGTCAGGTTTTACAGAAACGTTCGGAACCGGTAATTTTATTTTTTAATGTTAATTTTCTAGGTGTGGAGGCACGGCGACCGTACTCCAACGGCACCACTGTACAAAACCGATATCAACAATCAAGCATGGACTTGGAAAGAAGGCAAAGGGCAGTTAACCAAAGTAGGACATGATGTTAGAAACGCGAATCATTTGTTTGTTATGTTATTTCAAACAATAATACATACGTACTTGTGCATAAAAATACATTTCTCAATTCCATAATAAAACTAACCTGGAGCTGCTAGCGGTCGCGTCAATGGGGACTACACTGCAAAAAATGATAAGTCAAATTGTCTCTTTCCGAAATAAGCTTTTCCTGACAACACAAACTAACTCAAAATTCGACTCAGTCAGAGTCAAATTCGATTCATTGAATCGCTGAGTGGGTCGAATTTGACTCTGGCGGAGTCGAATTTGACTCAGTTTGTGTAGTCACGAAAAGCCTATTTCGGAGAGAGAGTCAATTTGACTCATCATTTTTTGCAGTGTATGTCTGGTGTACCAATCGTTAGTTTTCCTCCGTGCTACTTGCTGTTGACTCCTTGTTGTCTAGACTTCGCCACTTTATTTTCATTTACGCTTAGTACAGCTGTGCTATGGGTTAAAATTTTGTATATTTTCTAGCGTTTGACGAAGTTGCACTGCAAAAAATGGTGAGTCAAATTGACTCTCTCCGAAATAGGCTCTACGGGACTACACAAACTGAGTCAAATTCGACTCCGCCAGAGTCAAATTCGACTCACTAAATTGCACGTTTGACTCTGGCGGAGTTGAATTTGACTCAGTTTGTGTAGTCCCGTAGAGCCTATTTCGGAGAGAGTAAATTTGACTCACCATTTTTTGCAGTGTGCTGTAGTTTTAGCTTTTAGTTGTGAATGCAAATTTGATCGTGAACTCAAAACAGCTAACATAAACATATATACATATACAGTTATAAAATAGAAAATTAAAACATACGGGAAAGGCTTGCATCAGCAATAATTATATAGCGCGCCATACTTTTTGCAGTTATATACTGTCGGGTCATACTTTTTGTATTTTGGCGTATTAATGTCCAAAACTGTACGCCAAAAACTATTTGGCGGCGTGCGGCGGCTTAATCTGGCGGGCAGCGGCTTAACCCGGCGTGTGGCCGCTTAATTGATTACTTTTGACGTTTGAAATATTTTGCTTTTATTTCCAAGAATGAAACCGCTGTACTAATTACTAAACCAATGAATTCATAGCCAAACAAAGATGGTTTAATGCATAATGCTCAAAATTTATTCAATGCATCAGTTTGTAGGGACATTTCACTCTGATAAACGATGATATCCCAAGGTGCAACACATTAATTGGCTGAATGTTTGTTGTGCTGATTTTATTCATTTAGTAATTTTAAGGGGCGCTACCATGTTGCAGACAGATTAGTCATAAAAATAAGACTTGCAGTTATTTAGGGATGGTCTTACACTATGCATTTACGTCGGTTTATAGCGTGGCATGAACCAACATTTCCATCTCGGTCGATGGCTAAAGAAACGATACGCTGGATTTGTTAGCCTCACCTACAATCAGTCCGAGGTTGGTTTTTAAGTTCTGTGTATATCAGAGTGCAACCGGAGTTACGGTTGCTGCATTTTTTCACCATCCGGCTCCGGTAAATTGTTACGGGAATTAAAAATTCCGGTGTTAAGTTTTGGTCGCTCGAATTTACGCATTTTACTACAGAATGACGATAAAAATAAAATAGATTTCTTTAGGAAGTAGATAAACCGTGACAAGCGTGCAAAATTAACCATCGAAAGTAGATTTCGTTTCCGTGGATAATGAAAATCGAAAATGAAACAAATTAAGTAAATATGCCCCTCCATTTTAAGCGGAGCCCACTTTGCTGACTGCAGTTACCTACACAAAACGAACACACTTTTTCCTAGCATCCGGGGCACGAGCAGTTCTCGATCGAATGTCGATTTTCTGGACTCCAACTCTGTCAGTTTTTCGGAGTAAAACACCAAACGCTCGGAGATATTGCCGCGCGTTTGGTTTAGGACTGCGCCAACCGCGACATTAGATGCATCCGTGACTAATTGGATTTTGGCAGATGGATCCGGAAACGCTAACGTGACAAAGTTCGAATATCACGTATTTGTAGTTAAATATCACGTAGGTTTATTGTGCGTTTAATGGCAAAAATAAAATATAACAAAACACTCAGAGTAGAGCACGGAACAAAAATAGTAATCCGCTTTCGCACCCAAAACATGGTTCATGAAATTTTCCAACATCCGTATGCAAAATAGCTTTATGCAGATTTCATGCATGTTACCCTTGATCCAGGTTTATCAATCAATTATGTATCCTGCCGCAAGTCAATCAAAACAACCTACAAATACCTTTCTTCAACTAAGGTTATTTCACCAATAATATCGAAAAAAAAATTGTATAAATCACGTTTTCGGCGGCATGAATTTTAAACTTACTGGTTCCGTTTCGGGTTTCGGTAATTTTTTCAAATACCAGTTCTGGTAATTGTAATTCCGGTTGTTCTCTGATAATATACATACATATATATAATGAAACTATTGTAATTGCAAGCTGTCATATATTACTCTGGCATTCAAAAACTGGCTAAGTGTTAAATGCATGTGCCTAACGTTGTCGCATGCCCGTAAGAAAATTTGTGTCACATTTGCTTCGGGATATCGCTTTGTATCGACACCTCCTTGTTTGCTCCTGGTTTGTTATCAAATATTATTTTGTAACTTAGATATATATCCGGAGCTCTGACTACAATCGCACAATAATGAGTGCGTTGGCCAATCTTGCTGGATTCTACTATACGTCGAAGAGCGATCAGTTTCTGCCCGATTTGTCATGGTTTCCGATACCTGTGCATACTGAAGTGCTCAACAACGACTACGTAAGTAGTTTTCTGTTAAATATGTGTACGCATTTGCAAATTTATGCAGTATTTATCTATATTTATTACGTCTCGACGGAAGCTAAATGTTATCGAAGAAGGATCACGAAACGGAATTATTCGTTTTGAAATAATGAGTTGTCAGCTTGTGCATTATTATAAATAATTTGCTACAAAACCGTAAAAAAAATCTCAGGAATTGAAGTCTTGCCGAAATTGTGTCTGGCCGTTTAATTGGACTAATGATAGTTTGTGAACTTTATTAAATTTCATGTAATCAGTACTGCATAACTGCTGCATACATTTGAAAATACGCTGTGTAAACGCTGTGCTCTATTATCGTTTTAATTCAACCATGCACGTGTAACGCAATGTTTCATGGGATTCCACCAAACGTTGACCTGGAATTATTTACCATGGCATTTTGTTGCCTTACATACACCCATCCGTGTAAGAAAATGAAACTTTAACTCACATATTAACATTGCATGGGATTGCACGATAACGTTGAACTGGAATTATTTACCATAGCATTTTGTTGCTAACATACACCATCCGTGTAAGAAAATGAAACTTTAACTCACATATTAACATTGCATGGGATTGCACGAAACGTTGAACTGGAATTTTTCACCGTGGCATTTTGTTGCCTAACATACGCCATCCGTGTAAGAAAATGAAAATTTAACCATCATTTATTTCTTAATATCAAAGTCAGAAGCCATTGTTACCAGAATTTTCACAATAAACTACTTAACGACAGTAACAATGCTTAATCTACTTAAACGACTGCAAGAACGTTGTCGATTATCAACATTTTAGTAATTTTTGCTATTTATTCAAAACAGTATCAGTTAAGCATTTCTGATTGTACGGCCGGGTTTTGGTTTTGGTGAGCTCTGAAGATGGAAAGTAAACACATATGAGCTGACTCAGCTTATCACTAAATGCAACCTTGACGAATAGCTTACTCTTATTATAGTTGTAATTTGGTATTTTTGCCCCACAAATTAGTTTTAGTTTGGTATGTTTGCCCGACAACTCAAAGAAAATAACTACCAATATTTTTGGAATAAAGTTAGATTGCGTTAATTGACCACGAAACCAGCTTAGTAATGACATGACTTGTTAACCCATTTGCCTTGTTACCATGTCAAATTGCTTATGAAGAAATATAACAAATGAATAAAAATCATAGTCGCAGAAACCGACGAACATTACTTTAAGGGCCGAAGCTGTAGGTTAAGCATATTCCTAGCCTGTACCTAAGTGTTGAAAATCGTGTAAGCATACAGTCTATGCCTAAGCAAAAATATACTCTAAGATTTAAATTAACTCTGTTGCAGTTCCACCAGAAAACGGGACGGCCATAACAGTATCATGGGCTCAGAATTCCATGAAAATATCGTGTATAGTCGAATAGTGAACGAAATATGTTCACGTTTGCAAAATATAACGCAGTTACAGATCAACAGATAATCTATATATTAACGCTGGATTGCTCCACATATGTATTTTGGGCAATTTTCCAGCATTATTTTGTTTACAATGAATTCTTAAATGTTCTGTGAAAAGAATATATGCGTGAAGATACGTATTTGTGCACTCGCTAACTTTTGCGCATTGCGCAAAACCGGTTACCTAGTTGATTTTATTAAACATTACAAACTACAAGTAGCGTTTTCATTTTGCTATTTTAGCTTTTATGGATGAATTGTCCATGCCCTACAGCGGACCGTTATGAACATGAAGAAGATAATTCAGATGAATTTCAAGATTTTATGAACAAACACAGGGTACGTTCAGTTTTAGATACTCTACTTTAGTAATATTGATTAATTACCCTCGGAAAAGGCTTTCTTTCATTTCGTTTTATAATTTTTTGTTATTTCATTTCGTTTTATAATTTTTTGTTATTTCATTTCGTTTTATAATTTTTTGTTATTTCATTTCGTTTTATAATTTTTTGTTATATCGTTCATTCGTGGAGACCGCTGCCCTGCTGAACCGGATTTCACGTTCAAAGGATACTTAGCAGGACGTGACGGTGACACTTGCAAGCTTTTCACTTTTACGGTTGCTCATACATGCGCGTCTAAAAACGCAATCTAAAAATACTTCATTGACATTTTCGTTTTTTTTTCAATTAATGATTTTCTTAGTAATGGTTTATGTGGAAACAGCCTATTCTATGTAGTGCCTTCAAATTGCGGGCGGTTTAGCAAGGCAGCCAATTCTCCGAGAACAAACGAGTAATTTATCTATTCGTGACGACTGTAATCACAAAGTCTGCGGTATTTCCGTTCGACTGGGGTTGGGAATAAACAGGTGCTCATATTTGTTTATTTTATTACTTTTTAAAGCGAAAATTTAGGTTTTGAAATACATATATTCATCATTGTTGCTTTTAAAGGATACTTACTGCCAATTACGAATGTTATTATTTTATGTTAAACCTTCACAGTTTTATTTCAGTTTAAAAGACGGGTTATGTTGACGAAAATGTATTAGTTTTGTTATTTTCAGAGATTCTTGGATTTTTTGGTTCTAAAATTGGCTCAGTTTTGTTATTTTCAGAGATTCTTGGATTTTTTTTCGTTCTAAAATTGGCTCAGTTTTGTTATTTTCAGAGATTCTTGGATTTTTTGGTTCTAAAATTGGCTCAGTTTTGTTATTTTCAGAGATTCTTGGATTTTTTGGTTCTAAAATTGGCTCAGTTTTGTTATTTTCAGAGATTCTTGGATTTTTTGGTTCTAAAATTGGCTCAGTTTTGTTATTTTCAGAAATTCTTGGATTTTTTTGGTTCTAAAATTGGCTCAGTTTTGTTATTTTCAGAAATTCTTGGATTTTTTTTGGTTCTAAAATTGGCTCAGTTTTGTTATTTTCAGAGATTCTTGGATTTTTTGGTTCTAAAATTGGCTCAGTTTTGTTATTTTCAGAGATTCTTGGATTTTTTTGGTTCTAAAATTGGCTCAGTTTTGTTATTTTCAGAAATTCTTGGATTTTTTTGGTTCTAAAATTGGCTCAGTTTTGTTATTTTCAGAGATTCTTGGATTTTTTGGTTCTAAAATTGGCTCAGTTTTGTTATTTTCAGAAATTCCTGGATTTTTTTGGTTCTAAAATTGGCTCAGTTTTGTTATTTTCAGAGATTCTTGGATTTTTTTGGTTCTAAAATTGGCTCAGTTTTGTTATTTTCAGAGATTCTTGGATTTTTTTGGTTCTAAAATTGGCTCAGTTTTGTTATTTTCAGAGATTCTTGGATTTTTTTGGTTCTAAAATTGGCTCAGTTTTGTTATTTTCAGAAATTCTTGGATTTTTTTGGTTCTAAAATTGGCTCAGTTTTGTTATTTTCAGAGATTCTTGGATTTTTTTGTTCTAAAATTGGCTCAGTTTTGTTATTTTCAGAGATTCTTGGATTTTTTTGTTCTAAAATTGGCTCAGTTTTGTTATTTTCAGAGATTCTTGGATTTTTTTGGTTCTAAAATTGGCTCAGACATTGTGACAAACTACGATCTTTGGAAGGCTTATGATCCACTTAATTGCGAGGTAAGTACCTTGTGTAAGACAGCACAATCCTAAAGAGCAAAGAGCGAAGGAGCAGCGACTACGCAATATGACATATAAATTTAAGAACAGTTGGGTTTGTACATCTGGTAAGTTATGGAAACCATTCACTTTCAATTATTGGTTGATTGGGTTCTTCAATTATAAAACAAACGGCCCATGCATAGAACAGGGCCGGAACAGTAGTATAAGCATATTGCTAAGCCTAAGCCTAGGACTAAGATTAAGATTAAGCGTACGGATGAGCCTATTCCTTTTCTTAAGTCTAATCATAAGCCTAAGCAAAAAAAAATTAGTTTAAAGCTTAAACTGACTCTATTATAGACCCTCTGGAAAACGATCCGGCGCTGTTCTATTCATGGGCCAAGCAAACAATTTAAAATTTTTATGACGTTCAAATTGCCTTGCAGACTGCAGTATATCAGTAGTCTCGTACTAAACTCACTGCTCACATGATCTAAAATCATGACGTATTTTTTTCCATCAGTTGATATTTTAGTCATTTGGGTAGCAGCGTTATTTTAATAACAAAAAACTTTTGCTTAAATTAACATCGGTGTCCTATGATATGATTTCGGTTGTTAATCCAAATTATCAGAATTTATAATTACGTTCATTTGGGTGCAAGATACATCATTGGTTAATTTTGTCTTCAGTGAACCTCAGTTTATTTATGAAATCAATTTGATTGCGTCCATAATTAGGTTCTGTTGTGAACAGCGATTTTTGTTGTACACATGTCATATGTCATTTTTTGTCATACTTATAAAGGTAAAGCATTAACTCAGAGAATTTATTAGCTAGGTAGCTGGACGTTATTGTTGCATAATTATTGTTTCGTTATTCACTTGAAGTGTAAACAAATTACGTAAGACACAGTTTTCGGCAGGGCCGTACCGATTGTTCGGCATCAGTTATAATCGGACTTTTCGGAAAAACGGCATCTGCACTGCAAGAATAATTGCCGATGTACTGTCGGTACGTTTGATCAGTTAAGCTGTTCTCATTTGCAGTTTGTGTTTGAAAAAATTTATTTAAATGAACCATCCTCATCAAATTTGTAGTATTCAATCTGTTTTTATTAATAGTGTACTAAAGTTCGAATTAGCATCAGCATCGGTCGGTATCGACATGTTTTCAAAATCAGAATCGGCATCGGCAAAAATTTTGGTCTCGGCACATCCCTAGTTTTCACTGCTTGCTCCCTAAAATTGCGCTGTGCCTGTTATACTATTGAGAAAACTAGATCCCGTGGTGCGATGAGTATAAACTTTGTTGCACAAGACTTTCATAGAATGCGTACCTGTATGCAGACTATAAAAGCTTGAACATTTCACAATTTAAGTATGAACATCTCGAATCACATACTCCACCGGAATGGGCAAACAAAAGTGTTTACGGCGAAATTGTTCGACTCTATGACGCTTCGCTCGCTTTCATGTATCCTAGTCGAAAGTGGCAACGGCTAAGAGGCGGTACGTTTTGTGTGCTTTTTTGCATTTACACTTTATGATATGAACTACTAATAAAACAATCACTCCAACAATGGATGGTGACACTTGGAAGAATAGTACTTAGTTTGATGATTACTGCAATAATTAAATTTGCGAAATTCGTGGGTATACCTACCCTTATTTGCGTCTACTTTTCTAGCGTCTATTTGCATCAACGAATGAGCACGTTTTAACGGTGTAAGAAATGCGTGTGAATGCTATAAAATTAGTACATGCAGCAACTTCTTACCACGGTAGAAGTTTCGATTTTTCCAAGTGCGCAACTACTGACATTAGCATAAAAATTGTGCAATGTTACTGTAGTGATCCGAATAAGAGTGGGAGACTGCTATTTGTTTGGCCTCTTCAGAAGGTACCGCCTGTTATTTGGTTACGGAATGTTATATATTTTAAACCCGCCCTCTGCCACCCTTCGTTGCTGATATATATTCGGTATTGCAACAATCCGTTGAACTACACGTTTATTTGTCTTGTATCAAAAGCTTGAGCGATAATGCAAGGCTATACTTAGGAATGTACTTTCAAAACTTAAGTATGCTTTGAAGTTTCGAACTCAACTTTATTTGGGCCTGGAGTTGTTTATGCACTACAATTATGGACAATTGAGATTTATGTACACTTATTAGGGTTTAGGTACTCTATCCGCTTATGGACTCTTATTAGGGATACGAACTCCTATTGATTGGAACTCAAACTCGGCACCCCTATCTTGTTACACCCTCTTATTCAACTCACTACAGCACTGGTATTAGGAACGTATAGTAATAACACGGAGATGCTGGTTGATAAGGTGTAAAATTTTAGTGCAAAGCTCGGATCTGTTTACAGCTTTCAGTCCGCAAAAAATGTTTTTAGTTTGTAGAAGAATTTTTGTAAGTATTGAATGATTTATTCGGTAGTAATGCAAAATCCAATGGTGGAGGATTGTTTATAGGCTTCGACGGGTGCTGTAAACATACGTCGAGTAAAATTTGCTAGAAATGTTTTACAGCGTCCTTGGTGCCTTTATAAAAATATGATGGCGGTATCGATGCGTTGTGGTTTGGGCCAATGTTACTTTAAGGGGCGCAAACAGTAGATTAAACGTATTCCTAAGCCTAAGCCTAAGCGTTGCAAGAATATGTTCTTAAGCCTAGGTCTAAGCTTAAGCCTAAGCAAAAACGTGTAATCTAGAATCTAAACCTGCTCTTTTATAGACCAACCAGAAACCTGGACGCCCCTTAAAGTAACATTGGCCGTGGTTAACGGAATGTTTTCCTCTGTTTTAAACCGCGTCCAGAGGAGAAAAAAACCTTCATGTTCGCTAACTCGTTTCGGTAACAGTTTTTCCACTTCACGCAGCAAAAAACCCAAACAACACAAACCACAACACATGTGTGTAGCACCTTTTACCAGTTTGTGATACGTCTTGTAACTTTCGAGCCAGAGAATGGTGAGGTTTGAAATTCAGCACATTGATTGTTTTCGATTTTCTCTGCTACTGTGCAAATTTTGAGATCTGTAATTGCACCTGTTCGCTAGTTTGAAAACCTATTACTAACTGATGATAGGTGCTATATGCATTTAACAATACGGGCCCAGAACTCCAACACTGAAACTCATAACAAACTTTCTGGTTGAAAACTGAATGCTGATAAGGTAAATTTGAAGTTGAAACTTGAGACCGAAGATTGATTGATAGTATTTGATTGTTTAAAAATACATCTTAAACTCAATATCAATGATTTTCTTTTGTTACATCTTTTGTTACTTTGTTCCCGCAACACCTTCATTGTGGTCTTCTTTATTCAGTTATTTCGTCCAAACCGCTCAATTTACGTTTCTTCTGAAATCTGATTTTGTTTCAGTACAGTACCTTAAAGCTAAATTTTCAATAAAATCAAGCGAATATGTTTGCGCTTGGGTTAACACAGCAGTGAAATTTTGACATTATTTTGACATCGGAGCTGACGAACAAAGATCTTGTGATAGAACCCAAATGTATGCGATGTGCTCCCGTAATCGGCGGAAAATGCAGTGGGCGCTGGGTTCATTTTGCATATGAGGTGCCTAGGCACATACTCTGGTTAAACAGATAGAGATTGAAAGATAGATAGACAGAGAAGACGGCATATAGAGAGTGCAGATTTTGAAAAGTCCATTACACTGCCAACTCTTATTCAATCTTCATTCACTGCCAAGCAGCCTTAAAGTACTTGTATAGATTTTATGTTTTTGCCCCTATTATGGTATGTACCCTGCTGTAGATTGTAGGGTTGCGCTATACTTGACGTCCGTCATCGCGCGTCACCCGTACGGCGCCGTTCGTCACCGTTCGTCGTTCGTACGGCGCCGTCCGTCACCATACGTTACCGGTACGGCGCCGTACGTTACTCGTACAGCGCCCTCCGTCACAAACCGCACGGCGACGGACGGTGCCGCGCACGTCAAAAAACAATGGCGCAACCCTTACGCTCAACCTGCGTTTCGTTTGCAATCGAGACGTAGAATCGTGACAGAAATTAATTATGCAGTAATAATAAATTTATTTCAGCTTCGTTGTACTATGAAATAGTGAACCGAATGAAAAACATTGCCGCCAATATATCTTCTTCAATATCTGAAACACCCTTATTGAAATATTACGTGTATTCTGCGGTATGTTTTGTTTTACTCGTTGTTTGTTGTAAAAATTTGCTGATTTATTTTGAAATTTTAGCTGAAAATTTAGAAATTTTAATAAAGTTTCATTCCAAGTTTAATGCAGTGTTGCACTTCTCCGAACATAAAGTTCAGCTAATTTTTCAATTGATTAATAGATTTTTTTGTTTCAATTTAATTACGATTACCAAGGGTTTTGTGTTTCCGCGTAAACGTCATAGTCCAAATTGGTTCAAAATGGTGCTAATTTGAGGTTTTTGTTTACTTTAGCTTCTCATGACCTTCGTAGATTGTTCCATGACCAACCTTAAATTTTTCGATTTTCTATTTTATCCTTGTGATCTTCTGACAATATTTTTTGAACGAGAAGGAAACACGAACAAAATTGACGTAAACATATATACGTATTGTTATTAAAGCATGATGATACTTTGTTTGCATTAATGCAAAATATGGGAAATTTTAACGTTCGCTCACCGCCGTATGCTTCTGCAATTTTGATCGAATTACACCAACAGGATAATGAATTTATTGTTAAGGTTAGTTGATATATGTCATGTATAGCTCAGGAGCGGATCGTTTTACTGTGGGACTACAACAATACTGCACGCTTGAGCTTTGGACTGATTTTTTGCTTAGACATAGACTTAGGTCTACGCTCAGTTGTAATTTTATTCTTTACGTGAGCCTTAGGCCTAGAAATATGCTTATACTATAATTACCCTCAGCTACACTCAAAATAATATTTCTGATATTTAAGAAAAAAATTGTTACATTTGAGAAATATGATTAGCAAGGTGCACTTGAAAAGTATTTCTGTTATAACAGAAATGTTTTAAAAAACGTTTTGAAATAAAGTCTGAAAATAAAACTTTTCCAGTTATTTTAAGAAAAATTGTCTTAAATATCAGCAAAACTTTTCAGATTTGCCACAGAAAACATTTTGCTGAATAAATTCAGAAATACTTTTTGGTGTGTTTACATGAATCGTTTAGGAACGAAATATTTGCTGCTAAAATGTATATACCGAAGATATATGATATGGACTCTTACTTCTGGGGTCTCATGAACCAACATGGTAACAGACATGTACATGCTTCAAGTATTACGTTACTCGATACTGAGCACCGGATTGCGACGATAGCATACAATTGCCCAAACGACAATTGCCTAAACGACGATTGTCCAAATGCTAATATGTAAGAAATATTATAACGGGTCGTCATTCATAAAGACACGCCTATTGGAAGGAGATTGGTGGACTCACCCGGCCCATGATGCTCCACGCCTAATTCTATTTCTGCGTACCGTAACCGGAATTTCCCTGATATTTATATAGTGATGTGAAGCGAGGTGCGGCCACATTTTTAGGTTTATGTATGTGGGGGCTATATCTCTCAGTCCCTTCTCTGGTTATGCACCTGGAAATGACCAATAGTTGGCATTTGGGTAAATAGTTGCTTCAACTGTTGTCGTGTTGGGCAATTGCTGTGTAGGCAATTGTCGCGTTTGGGCAATAGTCGCATTTAGATAACGGTTGTTTGTGCAATCGTCGTACGGTTGTTTGTGCAATCGTCGTTTGAGCGACTGTCGCGTGCAGGCAATTATCGTTTGGGCAGTTGTCGCGCTTGGGCAATCGGCGTTTGGGCAATTGTTCTTTAGATAATTGTCGTCAGCCCTGTAAGCACTGGGTATCGTCAGCAACATTTGTACAGCTGTGCCAAGTTGAGTATGGTATAGGGGTTCAGTTGATTGGTAGATTATAATTTAAAAAGCCAAGTCAACAATTGGTTTGAGATACAATACATTGAATCGGCTGAAATTGGGATGACCGATTTATGTTGGTTATTTTTGTGTTTGTTTGTTTATTTGATGTTTAAAGTTGTTTTATCAAAACGATATAGTGGTCAGATACATTGAATCGGCTGAAATTGGGATGACCGATTTATGTTGGTTATTTTTGTGTTTGTTTGTTTATTTGATGTTTAAAGTTGTTTTATCAAAACGATATAGTGGTCAGATACATTGAATCGGCTGAAATTGGGATGACCGATTTATGTTGGTTATTTTTGTGTTTGTTTGTTTATTTGATGTTAAAAGTTGTTTTATCAAAACGATACAGTGGTCAGATGCATTGAATCGGCTGAAATTGGGATGACCGATTTATGTTGGTTATTTTTGTGTTCATTTGTTTATTTGATGTTTAAAGTTGTTTTATCAAAACGATACAGTGGTCAGATACATTGAATCGGCTGAAATTGGGATGACCGATTTATGTTGGTTATTTTTGTGTTTGTTTGTTTATTTGATGTTTAAAGTTGTTTTATCAAAACGATATAGTGGTCAGATACATTGAATCGGCTGAAATTGGGATGACCGATTTATGTTGGTTATTTTTGTGTTTGTTTGTTTATTTGATGTTAAAAGTTGTTTTATCAAAACGATACAGTGGTCAGATGCATTGAATCGGCTGAAATTGGGATGACCGATTTATGTTGGTTATTTTTGTGTTCATTTGTTTATTTGATGTTTAAAGTTGTTTTATCAAAACGATACAGTGGTCAGATGCATTGAATCGGCTCAAATTGGGATGACCGATTTATGTTGGTTATTTTTGTGTTTGTTTGTTTATTTGATGTTTAAAGTTGTTTTATCAAAACGATATAGTGGTCAGATACATTGAATCGGCTGAAATTGGGATGACCGATTTATGTTGGTTATTTTTGTGTTTGTTTGTTTATTTGATGTTTAAAGTTGTTTTATCATAACGATATAGTGGTCAGATACATTGAATCGGCTGAAATTGGGATGACCGATTTATGTTGGTTATTTTTGTGTTTGTTTGTTTATTTGATGTTAAAAGTTGTTTTATCAAAACGATACAGTGGTCAGATGCATTGAATCGGCTGAAATTGGGATGACCGATTTATGTTGGTTATTTTTGTGTTCATTTGTTTATTTGATGTTTAAAGTTGTTTTATCAAAACGATACAGTGGTCAGATGCATTGAATCGGCTCAAATTGGGATGACCGATTTATGTTGGTTATTTTTGTGTTCATTTGTTTATTTGATGTTTAAAGTTGTTTTATCAAAACGATATAGTGGTCAGATACATTGAATCGGCTGAAATTGGGATGACCGATTTATGTTGGTTATTTTTGTGTTTGTTTGTTTATTTGATGTTTATAGTTGTTTTATCAAAACGATATAGTGGTCAGATGCATTGAATCGGCTGAAATTGGGATGACCGATTTATGTTGGTTATTTTTGTGTTTATTTGTTTAATTTATGTTTAAAGTTGTTTTATCAAAACGATACAGTGGTCAGATGCATTGAATCGGCTGAAATTGGGATGACCGATTTATTTTGGTTATTTTTGTGTTTGTTTGTTTTATGTTTAAAGTTGTTTTATCAAAACGACACAGTGGTCAGTAATTCGTCTGCCGAAGTCGATTTGCGTTCACCGCATATTTTAACGATTCCTGACTGTGGAGATCCGTGTGTTCTACACAACCTTGTCTCCGTAGTGTCAAAACTTGACGTTGGCAATTGGTTCGAAGAATGTGGACGAATCGAAGCCAGTGGTTTAGTGTACTGGAAAAGTAAAACGGACTACACGCAACGGTGTATATATACAAGCGGACTGATCCTATTGGTTAAAAAAGTTTTTCATTTATTATTCATTCCCGAAAAAAATTCCGGCTACGCCCCCGTTTAAAGTATGCTTGCTGCGAGAAATTTTTTTAACTTTGATATCTGTTAGTTTTTGCAGCGGCAGACTTTTCGAATTACTATAGCATTTATGAGCGAGAAGCCAAATCGAATTTTAGTAATAAATGGAAATCGCAAAGTTTGGTTTTTAGGAGGCCGGTTAGGTTTCCGATTACTGATTGCGCATAAAATTGTACTTGCGGTAGTGTTTGCAGACCTTATATAGTTTTTAGAGCGTGTTTTTGTGTGTTTCAGGAATGTCGTACATTTTCATGGGTTTGACTGCACTGTCTCTATTGATGTGCCTTCTCTCAGTGATATTCTATCTTCGATCAAGACGTGGTATGTTTTAAATAACATTTTGCGCTTCGCACGTAAAGTGAACTACAGTTTCAATGTTGAGGTTAGCAATCCCTAACTTTCTAGTTTAATCTCGCCCTATGAACTTGAGTAATCGCCCGTGGAGAGTTATAACTACTAACCTGCATTTTCACTTTTTAGTGCTTTGGAATTCCCCGAATCACCCACGGCAGAAAATATGCGACTTCAGCATACCCCGAAATTTTCTGAAATTCTCGATGACTAAGTGTATGGATGCACATCTCCCTGACGCTGTGCATATCATTGACCCTGGTAATTCACGAGCAATATTTCAATTTTTACGTGGGGAGATTTCTTAAAAAGATGTTTGAAAGACTAACCCTTCGCAACATTGCGGAAATCTTTATTTTTTAAAATTCCCGTTTTGGACGTTAGTCTACTGGGTATGTTTCAACGTCATCTCCGAATTCGGCAAAACTTCTTGACTTTCGGCTAGGAATGTTTCACCTCCGGTTGCACCTGTCCTGCCATCCACTACAAAAGTTTAAGCGATTGTGTAATGTTAATACACTGATAAAGTAGCCAAGTTTTTTTGAACTCAAGACAAAAAGCAAGGGTGGGTAAAGGTGGGTTGCGGATTTTGCGCGGGCATACCCTCGGATAAAAAAATCCGCCGCTAAAGCGCGGCCCGGTTTAGAGTTTTTACCCAGTTAAAAAGTTTTACATGGTATTGTTAGAAACATTTAATTCATTACAAACAAATTTTGCTGTGACGGGTATTTTTCACCTTCCTATTCCGGTCTTGGTGTTTGATAATTCCGGTTGCACCCTGTTTATAACTAATTTTAATCGTGAATATAACCGAATTTCCGTTATTTCTATCACAGAAACGGACACCATTTGCACAGGAAATGGAAACAGAGTGAGCCCAGTAATACTGGTTGTTTATTAAAGTATAGTATACATGTTATACTCGAAACGACACAATAATACTAATGACAGTTTTACTACAGTATTCCGGGGAATCCGAGTTCACTGGAGAATGCGGGGATATTGCCCGGATTAATAAGGCCGAAGCCGAAGTAATTTATATTGTCGCTATGCGGGGACGTTTGCCCAATAAGTAATTAAGCGCTAGGGTGCTGATTAAATTGCAAATAAAAATAAGTACTATTTTACTTGATAGACATGAATGAAATTGGGATAAAACCATATGCGGAGCCGCTGAACCTGCCGCGCGGACCTTGAGCCTATTTCAGCTGAGCGGCTCCGGATACAAGAACAATCAAACAGTATAAATGCAGCAGTATACGCGCAAAAACAGTCCAAAAGCATGCTCTTTTTATACCTCAAGAGCATCACATAAAGTTCATTTGGACATTCACAAAATGGCATTAGACACTCACGGTGGTGTAAATATAGTTTTCTAGGGTCCGTGAAAAATGGCATAGTTTTCTCAACTTGAGCATTTTTGGCTTTGGTAAAGTTATCTTGCTAGATCCAGATTTCTTTCTAGTTCGTAGATATGAATTTTCGCAGCCTTCGGTCTAGCCGTTATAAAGTTATTGCTTGCCAAAGTCGCGGTTCAAAATTTCTCCACAAAGCAGCATGAAAATGAGGTTAAAAAGCGAAATGTAAAGCCGAGCCTGGTCTGACGGGGTGTAGCCCAGTTCGGCGGCACGGGTTGTGCTAAAACGGTTTCAAACACTACCAAGATTTCAAATAATTCAAAATTCAAAACTCGCAAAACAGCCCAATTTGGGTGACTGAACCTTTTTATCCGAAAACAAGAATATCAGGTTTCTCCCCGCTTCAGATTGCTGTTTATAAAAGTTTTCTGCTATTACAATTATGCACGTCTGATTGCTGTGATAGATATTATCTGCGGCGCGTACAACTATATTAGACATCAACTGTGATATTTGTACGGCTGTGAAAACGAAACACCAACTGAGATATGCAACTGTGATATTATAGTACAGGGTGATTGACATGTAAAGGTGTGAGAAGCACTATAGGTGCGTGTTTGGGAAAACAGCCAGCGCTTCAAGCGCTACAGCAACCGATGCGGAGGGTTTAGGTCGTGATTGTTGTATTATTACTGTTGCATGGGTTTTGGAAGGCCCGAGGACTAACTGGAGCTCGAGGGCAGGGTTTTAGCGCGCCAAGCGGATATGCCTCGGCGTCAGGGGCGCCGGGAAGTATCCGACAATCCGGTCACACCCTGAATTGTTAAAACTAGCAAATTCAACATCTTAACTGTAGTAATACCCAATCTTCGTTTGCACCCTATCTATTACACGCACGCCAGATCAAAATGGTTGAGTTCAAGCTAAATCATTACGGATTTAATGTTTTAGTTTAAAACAAATTGAGTATATACCACTTGATTTTTCGCGCATTTTATATTTTAGATACAAAAAATCCAATATGCGACGACGGCTTACAAAATTGAAGTGCCAATGTGACTTTGGACGGCTGTCAATACATTAATTGTATATATACGATTTTATGTTTTCAAGAATCAACAGATTTTTTGGAAATTCATAATCCACATTTTCCTCAAATTGTAACTGTTTTTATTTTTAAACCATTTTTGATACTATTATTTTGAACAGGCTAATGTATAGTAAGATAGTTCAAGGCGGAGTAACTTTTCATTTGCATTTGAAGAATAATTTACAGTTTTGCCAGGGTATGTCTTTATGTGAACAAAAATAAAATGGTTATATTTGGTTTACTTAATCAACGGGTTTTAAGCATTGTGTTGTGTAAACAGTTGTGGTTCTGCATATTTTACTTGTTTGACTGCATTATCTGTGTGTGTTTGTGTAACAATAAACCTCTGATTGTTGCACACTAATGGCATTTCGAAAATATTTGTTGAAATACAATTCAGTATATATACGACATTTTTCTGTTTCTTGGAAACTATGTATTTTCTCTTGTTTACACACATTTATTCACATTGTTTTAAAAATGATCAAAAAGTTAAAAAACTGAATGATTCTCAAATGAGATATAATTAGAGCTGCGTCGAACGGTTTTACATTTACTTCGATATGGACAACAAAAGTCCTGACACACTAACCAGTTGCCGCCAGATTGAATTTTAAGAATTTTGTTTTCTCACACCTCATGTCTGGAACGAGTTACGCTTAAGTGTCAGGGGTGTTGATTTACTAGATTTTGTAACGCCTATTAGTTTGATTTAACGGACGTTTTTGCTGCTTGTGTTCACTGCAGCCGTGATTGAGCTGAATTGGAAGTAGACATATATACATCTTTCATTTTAAAATGATTGCTATATATTTTAATTGTTGTATTCGTTTGATCGGACATTCCAGCTGTGCATCGCGTTAGATTTCAACTAAACCCTTCATTAAATTCGTGGAAAATGAATGCAAATTTTGTTACTAGGATTTTTTGCGATTTTTTTATCCAACTGAAACCCGCAACTTTATGGCCAGCAGGGTGTAGCCGCATATTCGCTTCCGGTAAAAATCGGTGTCCGTTTTCGTCATGGAAATAACGGAAATTCTGTTATTTCTACGTTGGAAATTAATTATAAATCACGTGCATAACTCACAATTTTTTATTACAGGTGAGCTCGAACTGTTTGAAATGAAATAAAAATTGCGAAATTCATTCAAAATCTTAAACATTTCGATACATTCGCCATTTTTCTTTAATATTCTCGTAAAACCGGTGAATATCTGTATGCCTCAGTTGTGATGGCAGAAAAATAAAACATGTTTGAAAGTTTTATACTTCAATATCCGTTTTCTGTTTCCATTATTTTGATCACTATCCGTTTCCGCTAGTTCAAAATTCTAAGAACGACCACTTGTGAGAATTTTAAGGTTTTATGTTCAGAACTACTTATTAACATTTTAAGAAGTCAGTTTAAAAAATTCTTAATGAAGCTGAAGTATTGCAATAACCTTGATACGAAGACGAGTTACTCCTTAAACATTCATATGATTCGGACTTGTCATAAATTCCAACTATGCCCTAGACTTGAATTATTTTACGATAATAGAAGAAAAGTTTTCAGTAATATCTAAAGTTTTGTCAAAACCGAAAATAAGTCGTACTTTTAATAAATTTGTAAATGTTACATCAACATCAGTTGGTATGCGCAAAATGCATATTTCAATACTATTTAAATTGCAGCAAGCCGTTCTAAGTGTTGTTACAGCATGAGAAATTGCTCCTATTCGATTTGAATTTTCACATTATTTTGATTGGGAATTACTATAGCCACAAATTATTATTTTTTGGTGTGCCAGGAAATAGAAATAACATAATAAATAGAAAATTTGCCGTAGATCAAAGTTTGGGCGGTACACATACTGTGTATCCTCCAAATTTGGTTGATACTACAGATAAATTCATCACCTAAGCGAATTTTTGAAAACAGCTGCTTTACAACCCTAAAAACCTTCAAAAGGATTTGCTTCATAATGGCTCATCCACGTTAATTGTGCGCGCTAAAGTAAAAATTTGTGCAACCACCCGGTAGAGATCTGTGTACAAATCGAAGCTGCAATCAGCGTGTAGGGACAATTTTGTGCGATACGTAGACACTACTATTGTCCCGACACTGTCCGAACCGAGCCGGGGCAAAACGTGAAAAATTAAGTAAAATATATAAGTTTATATATGTGTTTGTTTGTGTTATGTATGTTTGCGATGCTATATGAACGCAGTGCAATATGTTGTTTCATTAAGGGCACATATTTCCTATTACAACAATTCGCTACATTGGTAAGTCTGTTGTTTAAAATAAATTGTGGTATCGTAAAAATTCGAAAGTCATCGGTATTTGTAATGTCTACTAAAGAATGCAATTCGATTGGTACTGGGTTAAAATAATTTCAGAAGAAACCATTCAGTCAGAACTGACATTGAAAGAGCAATTCTAAGTAAAACTTCCGCCAACATTGAAAGACTGAGATTTTGTGTGTGCATCATAATATTTTTTGCTGTGGTTGTTGTACACGTTGATTATTTGCGTTACAGAAAAGTCTATAATGTTTCAGCAAACATACATGTATGATTTGTTGAGTTTCCAAATTGAAGTGCATATTCCTGATCTTTTATGTCGGGTAGTAATCTAGGTTTTTTGCCGTAAAAAGTATTTCGAATGGCGCAAACCCCGTTGATTTTTGCACCAAGCTTCTTCAGCAAATAGAGCATGGTCAAGGAATAAATCCCAATTTTGCCCAGTATGGCAGTTGTATGCTGACAACATTTGCACTATCGTTTGGTTAAACTTTTCTGTTAAATCCATCGGTATGTGGGTGGTAAGTAGTTGTTTGTAACTTTTTACGACCTAGTAGTTCTCTTGCTTCGTTCGCCACCTGTGAGGTAAAATTTGTACCCTGATATGTTAATAATTCTTCAGAACAAGAATGAATTGAAGCCAAATGAAACAATTTATTTATATTCGTAAATGAACTTTGGGCGCACAAATCTATGAAAATGACCAATTACATCACACTCACACGAGCAAACGGCCTTGAGGCAAGTCGAATGGGCACCATCGGGGCTTTGGCATGTTTTGTTTGGTCTTTAATGCATGCTTGACATAACCTGTCGCCAGACATCTCTAGCCAGAAATCATGATAGGCAGTTTTAGTAACATTTTTTCATAGCCAAATTGTCCTGCACCCGGAGCGTCATGATTTTCTATTACAAGCAACCATATTTGTATATTGGGAACCACAAATTGAAAATTTCCTTGTCGGCCTTTACAGAATAAAGAACCATTAGAAATTAAAAAGTGTTTTAAAGGAACCTGTTCGTGGAAAACTAAATTTTCCATAATATACAATTGTATCGTTGATTGAGTTTCGCCACCAAAGTTCTTGACAACACTATAGATTTGTGCTAAACTTTGAAAATTACACACAGTTTTAACTACCTAGTTTTGGTTAACCTCCGGCTTCACCTTCGGCTCAGGCAAATTTTGCTGACTTCTTGTACCCTGGTCGCTAAAGCAAGTGGTCCTAATGGAGACAATTATATAAAAACAATTATCGAGGAATTTCTTGATCTTCTGTACTTGCGATCGTTTTAAATTTCAGGCTAGCTTCAGGAAGAGGTCAGTAAAATTTGCCGGAGCCGGAAGTAAAGCTGAAAATAGGCGAAATAATAGGTACTTGTTAAAATGATGTTTAATTTGCTAATTTTAGCAGATATCTGTAAGGTGTTGTTAAATCTTTTGGGTTCTGAGCATATTTTGTGCTAAATCTCGGCAATTTTTTTTGCTCAAAATTGTACCAAAGGTCACAAATAAACGCATCAAGAAATAAATTTTGTAAAACTATGCTAAATTTCACTACTAAAATTGTCGGGTTTTCCAAAAATTTTGGCTTTATACATAGAATCCAATGTAGTGTTTGAAGAAAAGCACCCGCCAATTTTTCTGTATGACAACCCAGCGTTAATACATTTCGGTAGTGACGGGCTGAGGACTACGTCTGTCAGCCATTATACTGTTGTTAATGTGTAAATTATATTTATTTATATTTTATGCCTAACTACAAATTAGTATCGTAACATGTATAATATTTAGACAAAGTTGGAACCGGAATAAAATTATGCCGGAATCGGAGTTAAAATACAATTTTCTCGTCGGCACACATGCATTAATGCTCTTAATAATTCTATATATAGGTTTAACTCAAATTTCACCTGCAAACTTAATCTTATCTTAAACCTTGATTTGCTTAAATAAAAACCACGGTGCAACCGAAGGTAAAAACATCAGAATTAAGGATCAGCAGTTTTATCGGAGACGAAGATGAAAGAAAATATTAATGTAGTTTGAAATGATACTGAATTTTTCAATTTTAACAGTAATCTTTGAAGCATTGTAAAAATAATTTTCATACGTTTATCTCAAAAACATTGGCAATTAAAATTTCAAAAATTGGTCTAAATGTTAAAACTCACTGAATCGCACTAGATTTACAAGAATACGGAGAATCTACTACCGAATTCACCCATAACTTCCTTCAAAAATGCCAATAAAGCCGAACGCAAACCTGAAGTTGCACCTGACATAAAACAATTCAGAAAAAATCAAAAGACTCAGCGTATATACGGTTTCTAAAATAGCGTTTAAATCTATAAATATAAATCGTGTCTGTTGGTTCGACTAATCATCTTCTCCAAGACATGTAACTGGACTGGATGCTTTGCCCATATTAGGCATAAAATCACGAGCCATTAAGCATGCGAACACTGTTAGAACCATTTTAGGCTTAACTTCAACGATATCTTCAGGCAATGCGTAGACTTTGGCACCAATCTTGCGCGCCAGTGAAACGGCATATTTGGCATTATCCAGTTTATTCTGTAAGTAAAAAAATGTTTATGCTTATAAAATCAACACAATAGCACAACTTCTTAAAACGAACATGAAACATTTAGAAATTACTGAGACAGACCTGCGTATCAAATGCAAAAAAATACGATGCCAACAGCAACTAAACATAATCACTCAAATACAGGAAACACAATGGCTGAGTTAGCACAAAAGTAGAGTTTCAGGACCCAGCTGTTATCTTAAATTCATGGTACTATATTTAGTTTTGTGCCTACCGTTTCGTTCAAGCATAAGCTTTTGTGCCTCAGTTTTCAAACTAAATTTTTAAAGTATATACAAAAACTTTTTTGTTGTTGCGTCCACTGTAGGAATTTTCAGACTTTTAAAGTCCGAAATTTAAGTATTTGTTTCATGAACGATTAAGACAGATATTTCTGGAATATAAGATAAATGTTTTCTAGGGAACCGACTCCAAAATGTGTGGCTAAAGCTCGACCAAATACCCCAATTTTACAACCTAAGAAACGCCTAGGATACCCGAAATATTCTTTAAATTTGATTATTTAAATACATTCCTAAGAATATAAACGGCTCTAGCAACTTTTCTACATATATAAAAATAAATTGGTAATAGTATATAATTTCTTAAATATAAGATATTTTTGTTTTAACCATTTTATACATTAATTTCTGAGCTGTTTCAGGCTGTTAATGTCTGAAATACAACACATTCATTTCTTGAAAATTTAAGAAAGTAGAAGTCTTGAGATTTCAAGGCTATTTATTTTGTGTGTATACCGCATTAGATCGTCCTGAGTTGACAATTTTCCTGTCAACAATGTCTGACTGTATTGCATCAATAAGATCAATAACCACTTTTGCATCGGAAATGACAGGGTCTTGGAAATTGCGAATGCTGCTTGACTTGCCTGATTGGGAAAGCTAAAATAAAATTAATTTGACCGTACAATTAATTTACCACAGAATTAAATTGAGGCTCAAACTCAGGAATCTAAAATAAAACAGTATAAGTTTACCTTGGACAGTTAACTTGATGCCCATACTGTAGTTACTTGAATAAGAGGGGGGCTGATATTTATTTGGCCTTTCCAGAAGGTACCTCCCCTTGTTATTCGGTTACGGACTGTTAATTGTTTTCAACCAGCCCTCTGCCACTCTTCGTTACTTATATATTCGGAATTGCAACTATTCGTTGAATTAAACGTTTTGTGCCTTGCATCAAAAGCTTGAACGATAATGCAAGGTTATATTTTGGAATGTTGCTTTCAAAACTTAAGTGCACATTAAAGTTTCGAATTCAACTTCATTTGGTCCTGGAGTCATTTTTGCGCTACAATTAGAGATAATGGCCATTTGTGGACTCTAATTAGGGTTTAGGGACTCTATCCGCTTACAAACTTTTATTATGGATATGGACTCCTATTGAATGGGACTCAAAATGGGGACCCCCTCTTATTGTCCCCCTTTTATTCGGGTCACTACAGTACATAATTAGTAAAGATTGACAACACAGAATTGGGAGGATTATCCTCTTAACTATGCTAAACACCAATTTAGAAAGTGTGGCGTGTAGGTATGCATTGAAAAGTTTTGCGAATGTTTGGATTTGACTGACACTGATTGTTTGGCCGCTGCCAATTTTTAATCATCAAATTTACTGAATAGCACCGTTTTAAATTTACATGCAATTTCGTTATTGAATTCAGTCGCCTCCCACAACTTTTACCTATATTTTACTGCAATTTATCAATATTAATTACTACATTAAAACTTCAGATTACTATTATTTGAGGAAAAATCAAACAGCGATCTTGAATTCAATTTAAACGTTTAATTCAAGCAGAGTAACCCTGTTTGTGTTGGGCACAAACGAATCGGCCAATGTTACTTTCAGGGGCGCAACAGTAGATTAAGCGTATTCCGAAGCCTAAGCCTAAGCGTTGCAAAAATGTGTTCATAAGCCAAAGCCTACCTAAGCAAAAAATGTAATCTAGAATCTAATCCTGCTCTTTTATAGACCCACCAGAAACCTGGACGCCCCTTCAAGTAACATGGGCCAACTAATCAATGCTATTGCATATTATGCAATGAACGAAAATAATTTTTGAATAGTAACCTTTTTGTTGACCCAGTCTACAATTTCTTTATCCGTAATCGGATTGCCTGACGGTGTACACGATGCCAATACGGTCAACGTATATGCTCGCATTAACTGCCAAACCAGAGCTAAAATGAGAACAGACAAGCTGTCTGCGTAGCTACAAAGCTAAATTCTATTCAGTGAACGGGATGCATGACGACTGCAATGCTGCTGTTGCCGTTTTATATATACTTCGCAAACGCACGGAATATGCATCCGTAGGAATTATACGGAAATTTGTCTATCCTACAGATGTCAACGAACTGACATCAACGGGATCTACTATAACATTGGTGCGCTGGATAGCCAACGGTTCGAAACTTCGGGCTCAATTTGAAAGGATAATCGACACCACATTTATTTGCTGTGTATCTGTATGGCGGTTGGTTACTGTTTAAAATACCGAAAATGAAAAGGGCAATATTTTTTAAACCAGAACGCCTTAAGTTATGGACGGTACCCCTGACGCGATCTATAAAATGCGCCACTTTTCATTGAATATCTAGGGGTCCACATTGCGTACCTTCGCAAATCAGGAAATGCTATATATCATGGTATAACCATTATTGCATTTTGGTTAAGTTAACGACGTCAAAATTTTTATGCAAGCGAGCATAGCGAGCGCGAAAAACCCTTTGACCTCTGCAGGTCATTCTACAGCCTGTAAAAGTGACTTTTTGAGCATTTAGTGAAATTTCTGAATACACCCATACTATATATATGGCCCATGTATCAAACAGGGCCGGATTGTTTTCCGGTGGGGCTATAATAGAGTCAGTTTAAGCTTTAGACTAATTTTTTTGCTTAGGCTTACGCTTAGGAATAGGCTCATTCATACGCTTAGGCTTAGGCTTAGGAATACGCTCATCCATACGCTTAATAGGCTTAGGCTTAGGCTTAGGCTTACTAATAAGCTTAGGCGTAGGAATAGGCTCATCCATGCGCTTAGGCTTAGGCTTAGGCTCATCCATGCGCTTAGGTTTAGGCTTAAGCTTAGGCTTAGAAATATGCTTATACTACTGTTCCGGCCCTGTTCTATACATAGGCCCTCTATATATAATACCTAACGTTAGCGTTCGATTTCCGTCGTAAATATCTTTGCCCTCGATGCCGACTAGTGAAAAACGTAGCTGTCGACCGAGTTCAACCGCATAATTGCAGTTTTCAATCTTTTCCATCATTTCACGCATTTTCTTAAATTTTTCAACGACACGATTCCAGTCGACCATTCCTTTTCTGATCACATCGTACAGCTTAAATACCAGTCGGAGTGGGACTACATTTATTGAGCGAAGCTCGAACACCCGTAAGCAATTAAGGTAATATGCAAATTAGTTATTAGCTAACTATTCATTTATCGGTTTTGGAGGTTTGTAAGCAATTTCCTCAGATTCCTCACACCCAAAAACCCTTCAGCCACCCTTAATTTTGTCTTGTCAATTAAGCTAATATGCAAATTAACTATTAACTAACTATTCAATTATCTGTTTTGGAGGTTTGTAAACAATTTATTCAGATTTATCGCACCAAAAAACCTTCAGTGAACCCTAAAAATTATTGAAATAATTTAAAAAGTCCTAGTTTTGTCTTGTCAATTAAGCTAATATGCAAATTAGTTATTATCTAACTATTCAATTATCGGTTTTGGATGTTTGTAAACTATTTATTCAAATTCCATGCACCTAAAAACCCTTTAGCGCTGAAATTATATTACTTTTAACCTTAATAATTAGTGAAATATTGTAAAAAGTCCTAATTTAGGCTTATAACCTATGCTAATATGCTAATTATCTATTAGCTAACTGCTCAATCATCGGTTTTGGAGGTTTGTAAACAGTCTACGCAGATTCCTCGCACCCGAAAACCCTTAATGCTAAAATTAGATTGCTTCTAATGGTAATAATTAGTGAAATATTGTGGAAAGTACTAATTTAGGCTTAATTAATTATGCAAATTAGCCTGTAGCTAATAAACGGCCCAAAATTTTAAAACCCCAATGCGAGGTTAACACCTCAGGATAATTGGCTTTCAAACAAAAAAATTATCAAAATCGGTCCAGCCGTTCCTGAGATTCTTTTCGGACGGAGGGACCGACAGACGGACAGACGGACAGACGGACAGATGGACAGTCGGACGGACGGACATCCACTATTCGACCCCCAAGTACAAAACATAAAACGTTTGCAGCTTCATTTGACACGACCGTAAATTAATTGCTAAGAACACTGCCTCGCGAAACCGTTATTACATTTGTCTTAAAATTGAAATGCCTCCAATTTCAATTAGAATTTCTCGGTACACCACTGTCATTTGAGGAACATTAACCATTTGTGAGAATGCATTTCTTTTCACAACAATATATACAACTCTAAAAAGTTGCTATTTGAACCAAACAAACAAGTTCCGTGCCTTGTGTCTGAGTTCCTCAAAAAGTGAATGTAAGGGCCCCCAAACTCCGGAAAAAGCGCAGAAATTTTTTGGACATTTTGTGTTAGAGTATGCGCACTGCGCAGTATAAAAGCTTCTAAACACATGAGAGCAACATTGTACTCGGACGTCAATATCTTACAGCACAGCTCTAACTGTAAGCGCATTCCATGCTAAAGACTCCAGTTCAAATACAAACTTGAAATTGGATCTGTGGTAGTTAGCATTTAACTTCAATAAAAGCCCAACGTGGCACATACCTGAAATATGATTAAACCGTCTGTAAGGTCAGAATAAAGCCAATTAACAAACGGTTTCACACCCATTGAATTCATCCAATTACGATACGTTTTCTCTTCACGAGTTTCTTGGACCACTTCCTCTGAACAATATTGAATGAAACCCACAAGTTAGGCCGGACATCACGATAGCTAGCAGGTTTATTCAAGGCTGCACATCTTGTGGCGTATAAAACGGGGATGACAATAGAACGTTATCTATCCCAGAAATTTTTGGAAAGATGGCCAATGTTACTTTTAGGGCCGTAACAGTTGATTAAGCGTATTCCTAAGCCTAAAGTTTAAGCCTAAGCCTAAGCGTATTCCTAAGCCTAAAGTTTAAACCTAAGCCTAAGCCTACGCCAAAAAATACAGTCTAGAATGTAAGCCTACTCTGTTACATACCGACCCCAAACTGGGACGGTCCTAAAGTAACATGAACGGGAAAGACGACAGAAAGCCTAATTTAAAAAGCTTTAGAATAGCATGCTGGATTTGATTTAGAAACAGCTATACCCTCCGGAAATGATATTCCGCCTACGCTCCTGTACGCCAGCAACTGAGATCTTGCTACGACTTGATGTAAAAACGTTGCACATACGTTGAAAAATTTCACAGGTTTGATGAATCGAAGCAAATATCGCTTTCGCTCGAACGCCGCTACTAAATCTTATTGCGTTTTGTGTAAGCCTTGTCCAAACTGATATAAATTAAAATTTATTCTCTTTCATACTAGTGACCTCCCACAGTTTAAAAATATATACTGAGGTGGGAAGTGGAGCATGAGGATTCTGTGGAAGGGTGGGCTAGGGTAGATTTGGCTCCCTCAAAACACAGCAGCCTTGATGCGATAACGCAAAAACGGCGATAAGATAAAAAAACTATACTAAACAGCATAAGACTTGGGCATACCAAAATAAAAACAGCTCAAATGTTGCGAATCATTATTTTGTTAACTGAAATTTGCTTCATTTTAAGCACAACACACTTAAGCTGTGATGACAAATGTCACAGCATCAAAGGTCTGCCGCCCGTTCTAATAATTCAAATCCAAAATGCAGTCAATTGGTCGTTTCGTACTGCCGATTTCAATTTCGAAAGATTTGCTGTGATAAGTTCATGGTATTCAAATTACAAGAAAAATGACCATTGTCGGAATAATAATTAATAAAATCATGCAAATTTCCCAAGTATAGTTCGGGCTCTTAGCCAAAGTACGCCATGTGGGCTCAGCCACGTTAAACATTTTGCTCTCCAACAAAAGTTTTAGCCCCGATTGTGTAAGCTTATTTCAATCATATGCCTCTGCTAAAATAGTTTTTGTCAACCTAACAGACTGTAGCTGGTTATTGTTGTGATCGTGTTATGTTCACTGTTACATGGTTCACGCGCGGGTTAGCAAGAACCATTGATGATTTTTATAAATATTAGGTAACTTGAAAATTTACCAATTTGTTCCGGCGGATCCAAGTTGGGATAATGATTGAACAGATTAGCAACAAAAGCCAAATTCAATTTGTAAACGCCATTGACAACATCGTTCGGTGTAACAAATGCTCGACAGTCGATTTTTTCCGCTTCATTGAGCATAGAATGCGCACGTTTCAGTAAATCATTCTAAACAGAAATTTTTGTCGCTACGCTGGGTTTCTGAAATCTTAGTCACAATATGCCACTTGGCCCTTAATCCTGATCCATCGTAGCCCATGGGTAGCCGAGTGATAACCCATTTGATCTACGACCCATGACCGAAGGTAAGTTTTATTTTTTTATCGGATCAATTCAAGAAGTTCTTATTATGTAACAAAACGCTTATAGCCCGAAGCGTCTAGTGACGTTCAGGTGCTTGAAAGACATAAACTCGCAGAGCAATGCGTCGTATGTGTCAACTCTAACGTACCCATCAAAATTCCCAAATTTTGACTGATGACACACTGACTAATTTCAAACTCTGCTATCTACCCACCCAAAACGGTTTATTAAGTACTATGCTGTATTGCCAAATGTGATAGGTCATCCTAAAAAGCGTCTTCCAAGTTTATGAACCTCTGCCTCGTAACCAGTTCAACATGGTGGGACTGAAGTGCCAAAACCAATAGCAGGGGCCATGTCACGAATTTACATGGCCTACAAGTGGTGCTTAACTCTTGTGCATTTGATTTTTGCTAGGGGCTCAGCACTCCGACCCTTTTTGGCTACAGGGGTCATGTTGATTATATACGTGTACGTACTTCGCTGAGCGCGTTCTTTGTAACACCGCTTGATTTCGGCGCGACTTGATGAAGCAAATACGTGTAAATTACAGAATCAGTGATATCTGACTTGAAATTATGGAGTCTACGATCACAGCCGGCCTAAAACAATTACCATTCTTTATTAATCGTTTAGTTGAAATGATTAAGTAAATATCTATATATTAAAGCTGGAACGCCCCACATACGTATTTTGGGCAACTTTCAAGCATTAATTTGTTTACAATAATTTGTTTGGAAATACACGGGATTGTTCTATGGAAAGAATATTTGCATGAAAATTTTGTGCTTTCGTTAACTTTTGCGCATTGCGCAAAGCTGACAAACTAGTATATGTTAATGCTTAACGGATCTGTCTTGATATATTTTATTGAAAAGAACATAGAAAATGGAAATGCATATATTTGTGAGAAACGGGAAAATTTTCAGACATACTTTTGTGAACCAAGCCAATAATTACGAATTATGGGCAGAATTCATCCGGTCAGTAAATTGCCGGACAGGCACGTGCCCCCCTGTTTCACCACACGGCGGGATTGACAGAGACGACAAAACTGTGCGTGTAAAACGGCAATTAGGTACACCTCATCTTCACTCTATGAAAAACGGTCTTTTGTTTCCTCCACGTCTAATATCCTTCCACCGCCACTGGTGCTACACTTATTTGAGAATACATACTAACAATGCTTACAAGCTCGAGTTGATAATTAACCCATCGAATAAGCAACTCTTCGGGCGAAAGTCGCTGCAAGTCTTGCAGCGTTTCACCATCACGAAGCAAACGGGCCAAACCAGGAACTCGAATAAGGTCAATTTGATTCAACAAACCGATCTAAAAAAACGTTTCACCGATATTAAAAACTCACGGGATTACCATTGAGAAGGCCAAGACGACGATGGCGTTGTTAATTGAATTGGAAAAAGTTATTTCTGTTAAAAACTATGTATATGTTTGCTTTTGAAAATGTAATTTACACTCAAAATATATATACATACATACATACATATCCAATTAGCCAGGCTATTCGCCATTCGGAACCTCAGCCTAAAATACTGGCTATAAAAATATTTAACAATTTCACAATTTCAAACTTTAGAAATGTTAAACGCGACACAGTCGAAACCTAAATGTAAGCCTGACCACAAGTTTAAACACAAGCCTAATATTAAGCCTAAGTCTTAGACTTGCCTTAGGTTCCTAGTTTCGAATGCAAAAGCTTCAGTTTCCATCACACCAGCCCCTTAAAAACTACGTAGCGTACGCATGATACTGCAGAAATTGTACAATTCCCATCGTCTCCCAGTCGGCAACTTACTTGTATGCAGTGATCCGAATAAGAGGGCGAACTGATATTTATTTGGTCTCTCCAGAGGGTACGCCGCTCCCTGTTGTTCGGTTACGGACTGCTATTTGTTTTCAACCCGCCCTCCACAACCCTTCGTTACTGATATATTTTCGGTATTGCAACCATCCGTTGAATTAAACGTTTATTCGTCTTGTATCAAAAGGTTGGACCTACATTCAAAACTTAAGTATGTTATAAAGTGCTGAACTGGACTATATTTGGTTCTGTAGTCATTATGCACTACAATTAGGGATAATTAACATTTATGGACTCTAATTAGGTTTTAGGGACTCTATCCGCTTACAGAATTTTATTGGGGGAATACAGACTCCTTGGGACTCAAAATGGGTACCCCCTCTTATTGCCCCCTCTTATTCGGGTCACTACAGTACATTAATACTGCGCCTAGACAGGTTAGCATTTTTTAACCGAAAACAACTAGCATGAAATGTTACTTTTGAATCGTGATTTTTTAATGTTCAAAGTTTCTTGCAAATAAATAATCTGTGATTCATAACTAAAAACTGCTACGATTAAACATAATTATATATGGGTATGATATAATCGAGACGTAATGCGCCAGTCAGTTCAATTTAGGCATATGGCGAACCAAAAGTGGCATCGGGGTACCTTAATACTTGGCGCTGAAAACATTCTATCAAGGCGTTAGGGTCACTTTGACACAAAAAACTTGTTTAGAATTAAACATTAGGCCACTTTTGGTTCCCCTTACCCCTAAATTTAAGGGAGTATGGCACAATATAACATATTCTTAAACGAGGGGTTACGTTCTGTAAAAATCTCAAAGGGTTTGACCCTTGGCTGACCCCTCCCCTCACAGCCGCTGACGACACCCTTGCTTACTCTAATAATTTGCCAAAGTAGTCCCAATACAAGATGCTTTTTGCCTTTGATCAAATCATCTGCGTCAATATTAACAATATTGCATCCGATTGCTTGAGCCGAATTTAAAGCAAGCGTCAAATTTTCGTGTTTGCGATAGTAACTTAAGTTTGTCTTATTGATCGCCCGTTCGTCGACCGTTTCAGCAACAGCCAGATTGATTAGCTTACTGAAATGTTAACAGATATAACGTTCTATGATGCAGGCGCAGTTGCAGATAGACTCCAGAAATAAAACCGTTGTTACGTCTCTGTCATTTATAATCTTTTGTGGTCCAAAAATGATTATTACATCGAATTCGAAACAACCTGTCAGTAAAGAATAGTAGAACCAGACCGTCAGATGTTAATGTTTCGAATCCAGTGAATCTATTGTCCCGCATAGTTGGTTCAAGTCAGCGAGCATTAAAGTTAATGTGCGTGAGTTGGAGCGGAAGAAAACTTTTTACGGAAATGTAAGCACCGATCAAAAATGACATGCGATTTGAAAATAGCAGCACAGTTTAGTTTCTGTCAATGGCGGATCCATTGGGGCCACCCCGGCCGCCCCCCCCAACAGCATCTCGACAAAAATTATATAGAGTGTCAATTGCTGTTCTACGAAATAAATTGAATTCTATAACCGCTAACCGCTAATGCTAAAACATTTTCCGAAAATAGCAGGCAGTTCCAACTCATTCAAAACAGAAACGGATATTGCTAAAGCTGACTGGATTTTGCTTTTTCAAAACTGAATTGGCTTCCGAATCCGAGCCTTTGAACGAACGTAAGGAAGTCAATTTTATGGCAATAGTTCGTGGTTTGGGTGTGGGTCAAAAATAAGCGTATTACCTGTGAAATTTTGACCCCGCCCCCATTTTGAGATCCTGGATCCGCCACTGTGCAGGCGCCTAGCAAAGATATTCAAATGGATGCAGTCAAATCCAAAATCAGTTACAGTAAAAGTAGGATTTTTAAGAATTCGCAAACGAAGCCAGAGTTTAAAACTTGACACAATGTAAAATTGATGTGTCTGACTGAAAAAATTTAAATTTTGCCGCGGATTTGAAAGGCTGATACAACCCCCTGATTGGCCATTATCGCATTTGTAAAACTATGACCAAAACCTGTCGAGCGACGTGTATCAGAAGCTTCGTGTAATTTTAGGTAAATCATTTACATCCAACGCAAAACATTATTTGGTTTATGGATTGGGGAATCTGGACCACAAATATACCCTGGCAACGTATCTGTTGTGATGTGAATATACGTAACCCGCGCCTTAAGATTACATTTTTTGTTTAGGTTTACGCATAGGAACTGATTTTTGCAGCACTTAGACTTAGGCTTAGGCTTAGGAATACGCTTAATCTGTTGTTACGCCCCTAAAAGTAACATTGGCCCTCTTGTTTATTCTATATATCATCGACTCTTGCTTGGTATATACTGCTCACCATATTATCAAACCATCATTAATTTTTTCATACAGCTTATTGCCTTCGTTGTCAATTGGCATTACATGCTGCAAGTCCCGGTCGGTGCTCAAATTCCTACAAGTAACTAAATTATATAAATATAAATATAACAACATTGAATATAATATGCAAAACAACAACCACAATAAATAAAAATCTAAATTAATAAACGTGAAAAGCCTATCATATGAAATTTCAGCTGGTTTTATCCCTATTTTTGGTAAACAAATGATAGAACAAACTAATCCGCAACATCAGTAAGGCATTGGTCAATTTCAAGTTGCGACCGGATATCCGATAGTTCCAATTTAATATTTGACAAAAACTGATATCCATCTCCGGTTACGGTATCTGGTATAAACTTACCGGATATTTACGGTTGTGGTCGGAACATTATAAAGCTGCTTTTTAGAAATGAGCGTCTTTAACACCTTGCTGCTATTACATTTTTGGGCAAATCAAGATGTTCAAGTTTTGATACGTTTACAGCTTCCTTCGAACTCACAGCCTGGAGACCCGAAGCGAACGCTCTACCATACGCCACCCTGCCTGCGTCTCTAACAGCTTTCATCGACCATTATAATGTCGACACGTATTCTGCCGGTTAGCATACAGACTAAAACACGCACGTCTCACATGTTTACAAACCGTAAACTTACGAATTGATCCATTCCGAAAATGCGACCTGCTCTTCGAACCTGATTGTATGTTTAATTTCTGCATTCGCTGATGGAGATGCGCCGCTGATAACGTCGACATTTTCCGCAGGTTTTGTAACCGTTTTAAACGTCTGCGCGTATTCAGCGGATCGTAAAGTTTGATACAGCTATAATTAATATTAAACAGCGTATAATCGGGTATCCGTTTCAGTCTCCGTTATAGAAATACCAGAAATTCCGTCATACTTACGCTTAAAAGTGGTTGTAAATCACGTAAATATCTCGCAATATTTCATTTATACAGATATGCTGCAACCACTGTTCGAAATGAAAAAAAAATTACGAAATTCATCCAAAATGTTCAAAAATTTCGGTGTAGCCGCGATTTTTTTCTTTAAAATTTCAGTATGTCCGATAAATAATTGCATGTCTCCACTCAATTGTGTTGACAGAAAAATACATCTTTGAAACATTTATACTTCAATATCCGTTTTCTGTTTCCGTTATTTTTACTATCCGTTTACACCCTGATATTAAATATACTCAGTTGAGTACACGCAGGCAGAACGCTTTTTTACCTTCCACACCGGGAAAATTTTTGGCCCCCCCCTGTAAATTTTGCAAGCTTGCTTGTAATTCATTGAAACCCTAGAATGCTCCTGTTGGAAAATCTTTAGCCCCCTCTATCAAGGTGAGCTGGATACGGCGTGCCTGCTTCCACAATCAAACTTACATTGTTGAACTGTTGAAAAGTCAATTTGTCACCAGCGAAATTGTACTGTTTTATCATATCCCGAATTTCGTATTCGGCTTTTCTGATTCCGACAACATTCAACGCATCTCTAAGTTCTGATATGGGAATGTAACCGCTACCACTGACATCAATCTAAAACAGAATCTCGACAGTACAGATTTAAAATCAGTAAAGATTTAAAATCAGTAAAGATTTAAAATGAGTTAAGATTTAAAATCAGTAAAGATTTAAAATCAGTAAAGATTTAAAATCAGTAAAGATTTAAAATCAGTAAAGATTTAAAATCAGTAAAGATTTAAAATCAGTAAAGATTTAAAATCAGTAAAGATTTAAAATCAGTAAAGATTTAAAATCAGTAAAGATTTAAAATCAGTAAAGATTTAAAATCAGTAAAGATTTGAAATCAGTAAATTCTCACACAGCAACGGGTAACATGGCACTGTCTCAGCTAATACTGGCTAGCAAAACGTTGCGCTTTAACCAAATCTAAGTTGAACTTTTTTGATGGATGTAATGGTTGCCATGATAAATCAAATTTTACATGAAGCTTGAAGAGTTTTACAGCGATAATTTATGGGCAGTTTCCCGTCATGTTATTGCCGATCAGGGTTGGACGGTCGCGGCCTCGGTCTTGGCACGTCTCGGGATTTGGCTGGTCTCGTCTAGGTTTCGCTGTTTTGAGTCTCGCTGGTTTGCAAATCGAGACCAAAGAGGTAAACAAGCGACAAACGTTTTTGCTTTTTTCTGCTCAACGGTCATACTAATAGCAGTAATCGCTATTAGCTGAGCTAACCTGAGTTGAAGAAAGGACGTAGTAATATTTTACTCGTCTTTTGGGCTAAAATTATATATGTGAGCCACTTGAAATTGGGTACTTGTGTACTTCCGTCCACACTGTGACTGTTTTAAAAGAAGGCTCAAGTTTCTCAGAGTGATTATTTTATTTCATTATGACACAGATGGCTTAGGCTTAGGCTTCAGCTTAGGCATGGGAGTGGGGAAGTAAACGAGTAAATAAAGTTGCACAGCAAAAGCAAATTGAATGAGCTTTTTACAGAGTTGATCACCAAGTAATGTTTTCATTAATATTGGCACTGATGGTCCCATATAATCCACATGAGTTCATTATTTTCATATGCATGCAACGTCTGTTATAATTGTAGTTGGTGATCGTTTTGCGAAAGTTTTCAATCGATGCGTTCGCCCTGACGACTCAAATTTTTTTATTCGACGGCATCGACGTTACTTGCAGTTGCAGAGATGAGTCGAATGACGTTAATGGTTACCGAGTTATGGTCAAATAACTGATTTGGTCCGCTGCCAGCAATTTGACTATAAATGTTTAGCATAAGCCTCACTTCAAGCCGAATGCTTAGCATAAGCCTCATTTCATGCCGAATGCTTAGCATAAGCCGCAGCCTAAGCCTATGGTTACGCTTAAGAAAATAATGAACAATAGTAGTGCACCTTTTGCCTTCTATCAGACAAACGTTAGTGTTGGAGAAACCAATTAAATACCGTAGTATTCGTAGCTGCGCTTCTAAAGCGGGCTGGGTATAAAAAGTGTTTGACTTGGATGCGTATAAAAAGCGAGGGAAAAATTTGTGATTCTTTACCCACCAAAAGTTTAACTAACAAACGATGAACCTACGAGGGCTTATCCCGATGTTACATAGTTTTACTTTACAGAATTACAGTTCGCTTGGGACATGGCTGTCAGGGTACAACCAGAGGCCAGCTTGTATGTCTCCGGGCATTTGACCTTTCGTTGCTGGTAGAATTTTTCCTGAAGGCTTCGGCAGTTTCAGTCGTGACATTTTTCGCATGTTAAAATAATTGTGTCTCACTAATTTTTGTGCAATTTTGGCCTATGTAAAGATCAGGAGCGCAACGTTTTTCTGTGCGACTAGAACAGAGTAAGTTTAAGCTTTATACTAATTTTTTGCTTGGCGTAGGCTTAGGCTTAGACTTAAGAATGAACTCATTCTTACGCTTAGGCTTAGGCTTAGGCTTAGGAATATGCTTATAATACTGTTCCGCCCCTGTTCTTTACATTGGCCGTAACTTTCAAGGGGCAGTGACATGGACTATAATGAGGCGACGATTGAGTGGTAGGCGGCCAATTCTCTTGGTTCGAGCTGACTAAAATGTCGAGAACCGATTGATTACACTTGTTCATTGAACGTACCGTGTTGAATGCTTCAGACAGCTCCGATATTTGTTCTGGATTCAGTAATAAACTCGCGCGAGTGCCTGTGTCATTCATGTCGAATAATTATTACTTAAATGATACCCAAGTGTTATTTTTTAAACAGTAAGGATAAGATTGATAAAGCTTGAGCCAAACTAACTGCTAACTTTTTATATATTCTGCATGGTAGCAGGATCGTAGCCAAGCTATCAGCTCGGGAGGGTATAATTTGGCCAATGTTACTTTAACGGGCGTAACAGTAGATTAAGCGTATTCGTAAGCCTAAGCCTAACCCTAAGCGTTGCAGAAATGTGTTCCTAAGCCTAAGCCTAAGCCTAAGGAAAAAATTTAATCTACATTTTAAACCTACTCTTTTTATGGACCTACCAGGAACCTGGACCCCCTTCAAGTAACATAGGCCTTTAATTTTATGTTAACGGTAATTTTTGGTGCCACTCGGCAGCGTCCGGCCAGCGGCGCGCAACGAGTATAGCGCAAACCTAAGACTTGAAAATTTAAGAAGTGTCTTGAAATTTCAAGACAACGTTTTTGTGTGTAGGAGACTCATATCTGCGCGCATTTGAGGGCTGCCATTCGTATGGGCCCCCGGGCCTCCCACCACCTTAACCCCAACCTGTCTGATCCACAGTTCCACAATATTTGCTTTAGCATAAGCAGCTGGAAGAGCACGCGTTCGAACTGTATAAAGTTACAAACGGCATTTAAGCAGACATGATGCAGTTGAAACTGCTGTTATCGTCGACTCTTAAGTGGAAAATCATGCTGCTACGACTGACTGACTTAAGAAAATCCTGTAATTAATCGCGTGCCCAAACTACACAAGGTTAAAATATTTGTATAGGAATTTAATACAAAAATAGCATATCTGGCTTTTCCATCGCTTCGCTCGCCAGAATGTGCTTGCAATCAGTGCCGGAGCAGGCAGGGATGCGGGCTCCCCCCAAATTCTAGAGTAAGGGCCCCCCAAACTACTCAGGAGCGAAGCGAGCGAGAAGCCAGACGCATTTTAAAACTTAAACGATTTTGGTTTCAACCGGTTAGGGCGGGGGCTCATTTAGGAGCGGAGTCCGCCAAATGGGAGGGTATGGGGGGCCGCTGCTCCGGCCCTTCCTGCAATTCAACTTGTTTAGACTCCAAACTGCCCAACATCTGACATGCGCCTGACTTTTCGCTACCTAAACATTAGTGTGCATAAGGGCAGCAAAAACTATTGCGCAAGGGCTCAGAACGCGCCACCACGGTCGTTTTCAAACGGGATAGGAACGATATATTCCCACTCCCACTTCCTCGAAATTCCAATATAAACACAAAGAACGCACTTTTAACAAATGTAGAAACCCTACAGGGGTCAAAAAAGCGATTACCGCTCGTATTTCACCCCGCAAGCATAAAGTGTAACTCTAAGCGGCAACCTACAAGCCCCTAAGCAATGTCAGTATCTATAAAACTTTTGCTAACAGTGAAGGAAGTGCACAACACAGCCTGCGTTTATAATATCTTGTGTGACACAAAGATTTGTGTCAGTACAAAACCAAAATAGCCACGATTATTACCGTTATCAAGAACCCAAAACACGATTCTTAAGCTAAAACAGTTGGTTACAAAAGTAAAATACCAAAGTTGAACGGTACAAAAAATTGCTAAATTTACAAAGCAAACAGCATTATATAAATGCATCTATGCGTTACTGCATTACGTGTAAACACGTTCATTGTACACTGGTTATTCACAGAAATGTAGTTTACAGCAAAACACGGCCAATGTTTACATTAAAGGGCGTAAACAGTAGATTAAGCGTATTCCTAAGCCTAAGCCTAAAGCCTAAGCGTTGCAAAAGTGAGTTTCTAAGCCTAAGCGTAAGCCTAAGCAAAAAAATACAATCTAATCCTACTCTTTTATAGACCCACAAGAAACGTGGACACCCGTTAAAGTAAAAAACACAGTAGTTACTTGATGATTCAACCGTCTCTACAAACAGTAAATTTTATCAATTCTCATGCGTCAGTCAGTCTGTTGAAAAGTTATAGTTTTTTTGCGATGTATTCATAGCAGCTGTGCCCCCCCCCACCCGGTCCAAGACTTTTTAGTAGACGAAGCGAGCACATACTCTATAGATGGCAGTGGCGGATCCAGGATCTCAAAATGGGGGGGGCAAAATTTCACAGGTAATAAACTTACTTTTGACCCATACACAAACCACGAACTATTGTAACAAAATTGTTATAGAATTTTTGTCGAGATGCTGTGGGGGGGCCCACGGCCGGGGTGGCCCCCCATGGATCCGCCATTGATAGATGGTGCACGGAAACACTGGGTCTTGAACTAATGTTCCCGGTTCTTCGTGATTAGCCCCCGCAGCGGGATTCGGTCAAAACGGTTCCGGTTTTGAAAGTTTTTGTATATTTGAGTTTCTCATAATCTCTCCTGATCATTTTCACAATCAAATTTGGATTTTGTAAAAAAATTTCATTTAAAACGCCAGAATGAGATCAAAAACTTTAAAAAAAACTAATCATAACGTATCATTCGACGCAGCTTCGTGAGCTGAATCCAGTTGGCGGACATTAGCATTGCCATTATTTCATTTCAGGACCGGATATATTCGTGTAAGTTGAGGTTTTTGAGATCCAGCACAGAGAGAGAAATTTTTTGACCTGTACAATTTTTATACAACCTGTAAAAGTGCGTTTTTGTAATATCCTCATTATTCCGCTTGTATACGCCTTTGTTAGCGGCGTCCATTTTAGCGACATACTTAATAATTTAAGTTTTAGGCATACAAGAAGGCTGGCCCATGTATAGAACAGGGCCGGAACAGTAGTATATGCATATTTCTAAGCCTAAGCCTAAGCCTAAGCCTAAGCCTAAGCGCATGGATGAGCCTATTCCTAAGCCTAAACCTAAGCCTAAGCCTAAGTTTAAGCAAAAAAATTAGTCTAAATCTTAAAATGACTCTATTATAGCCCCTCCGGAAAACGATCCTGCCCTGTTCTATATATGGGCCAATGAATGTATTGGGAATTTTCTGCTTTAATGTTTTTACTATTGCAACCGGCAACTGTAACCGTGTTTTGTACCTGCCATAATATTTAATCAGAGTTCACGTCATCAAATTTTAAATTTGAAGTCGTTTATCAGCAGTTTTAGTGGGAATGTTTTAATTTGTCAGGATGCAACCGGATATGAAAAATACTGGAATTACGCACAAAAAAGAATTTCTGTATTTATTCAGAAAAGTATTTTCTGTGGCAAATCTGAAAACTTTTTCTGATATTTAAGACAATTTTTCTAAAAACAACAGTAAAATGTTGATTTTCAGACTTTATTTCAACACTTTTTGAAAACTTTTCTAACTTTTGAAGTACACCTTGTTAATCATATTTCTTAAATGTCAGAAATTTTTCATAAATATCAGAAATATAATTTTGAGTAGAAGCCGGAGCTGGAAACATTGATTGTTTCTGCCGACGTTCACCCAACCGGGCCTATTTTGTGAAATCTTTGCATATTTGAGTTTCTCACGCTCTCACTGATCGTTTTATCAGCTTTGCAAATTTGGAAAATTAAATTTTTAGCTCATAGGCCCTTTTCGGAGTCGAAAAAATCTTTTATGATGTTCAGTAATTTCTATGTCACCAATACAGTTAGAGCGCTCGAGTTAGATTATGTTCATTTTAACGCCGTCTGACCACTTCCTCGAGCTATACTCGAAATAACACCTTTGACTCGCTGCTACCAGTCTGGGTGGGGCGGCAAATGAATTTGACCATACTCCCGAGCAATTAGTTGTGCCTCGAGACTGCGTCGACTGATATACATTTTCGGGCGAAGGTCCTCGAATCAATTGCGGTAGCAATCACATGTGATTGCGCAATAATTACCCTTTTATAAATAATTTTTCTATCTTTGTTTTGGCTCGTATCAGCTGGTGTCACCGGATATCCGTTTCCGTTATAGAAATTCCAAAAATTGTCATTTTTTCGCTCAAAATTAGTTAGAAATCACGTACGTATACGTCTCGCAATTTTTCATTACAAATATGCTATACAATTGTTCGATATGAAAGAAAAATATGCAAATTTATGCAAATCTTCTAAAATTCGATACATCCTCGATTTGTTGTTTAAAATTTTAGAAAGCTTGGTGAATTTCTGCAGGCCTCAATTGTTTTGGTAGAAAAATAAAACATCTTTGAAACTTTCATACTTCAGTATTCGTATTCCGTTTCCGTTATTTTTATTGGCCGTTTACACCCTTCGTATTATTATGACAATGTTTTGTTTCTACACTTCACTAAGCATCATAAAACATCGATTTTGTGATTTAATAAATACGTCTTGCTGTCTTTCATATCATATATGCTGTTAATTTGGAATATCATATGATATTCGCCAATATGTCTGATAGTGTCATGTGACATTCGAACACTTGTATGTTTAGTATACCCTGTGTACCCGTTGCTTTTGTATAACAATATTACATGATATTCAACTTTTGTCTGTCCGTATATATTGGTAAAAATTTTATGCTGATGTAGAAGCAACATGTGACAAAACGAGACCAGACTGCCGGATAATAACGTGAACCCTGCGAAAGAGTTGGGCAGCAAATTAATTTTAGAACCGCCGAATGTTTTCGGCGTTGAGAGATGATTGACATATGCACAATCCCAAAGACGTATTTATTAAATCACAAAATCGATGTTTTATGATGCTTAGTGAAGTGTAGAAACAAAACATTGTCATAATAATACGAAGGGTTTTAACGGCCAATGAAGAAAATAACGGAAACGGATACGATCAACTGCCGTATGAAACGTTCAAAGATGTTTTATTTTTCTACCAAACAATTTAGGCCTGGAGAATTTCATGCTTAAAGCTTTCTAAAATTTTAAACAACAAATAGAGGATGATTATCGATTTTTAGAAGACTTACCATAAATTTGAATATTTTTTATTCACATATCAAACAATGTATAGCATATTTGTAATGAAAATTGTGAGACGTATACTTACGTGATTTCTAAATAATTTTTGAGCGAAAAAATGACAATTTTTGAAATTTGTATAACGGAAACGAATATCAAGTAACACCAGCTGAGGCGAGCCAGGAAACAAAGATAGAAAAACTATTTATAAAAGGGTAAGTATTGCGCAATCACCATGTGATTGATGACAATCGATTCGAGGACCTTCGCCCGAAAATGTATATCAGTCGACGCAGTCTCGAGGGGCACGAATTTTAATCTGCTCGGGAGTATGGTCAAATATCATTTGCCGCCCCACCCCAGACTGGAGCAGCGAGTCAAAGGTGTTATTTCGAGTATAGCTCGAGGAAGTGGTCAGACGGCGTTAAATGAGGATCATACAACTGAGCGCTCTAACTGTATTGGTGACATAGAAATTACTGAACATCATAAAAGATTTTTTCGACTCCGAAAAGGGCCTATGAGCTAAAAATTTAATTTTTCAGGATTTGCAAAGCTGATAAAACGATCAGTGAGAGCGTGAGAAACTGGCCATATCCAAAGATTTCACAGAAAAAATAGAGCCCGTTGTGGTGGAGCATGCAGAAAAAACACAATCACTGTTTCCAGCTCCTGCCTCTACTCAAAACTATATTTGCTGATATTTATAAAAAATTTCTGACATTTAAGAAATATGATTAACAAGGTGTACTTCAAAAGTTAGAAAAGTTTTCAAAAAATGTTGAAAATAAAGTCTGAAAATCAACATTTTACTGTTGTTTTTAGAAAAATTGTCTTAAATATCAGAAAAGTTTTCAGATTTGCCACAGAAAGAGCTTTTTTGAGTAAATACAGAAAATTCTTTTTTGTGCGTAATTCCAGTATTTTTCATATCCGTTGTATCCGAGAATGAAAACATTCCCACTAAAACTGCTGATAAACGACTTCAAATTTAAAATTTGATGACGTGAACTCTGATTAAATATTATGGCAGGTACAGAGCAATGCTGACAGTTGCCGGTTGCAGTAAAAACATTAAAGCAGAAAATTCCCAATACATTCATTGGCCCATATATAGAACAGGAGGAATCGTTTTCTGGAGGGGCTATAATAGAGTCATTTTAAGTATTTTACTAATCTTTTTCGCTTTAAATTTAGGCTTAGGCTTAG
>JASANG010001580.1:0-64982 GCA_030248215.1 Enoplolaimus lenunculus
TGTAACACTGCGAACTTAAAAAATTCAACTTCAAACTCGGTCAGCACTCTGGGGAACAACTTGTGAATTAAGTTCGAAGGTTACCAAAGCAAGCACAAACTGTATACTTCTAACAATAAAAATCGCACGATCTATAAATCTAAGCAACTTAATTAAACTCAAGCCCCATGGCAGAAACAAATGCTTAAACTTTCCTATGCCCCAAAAATATCTCAGATCGCGTAACACAAAATATCTATTTTCAGAATCCAGAAACCAAACATAGAATAATAAAATTACGGCTCCCTTGAAGGGCAAAACACTCTTCAAAGTCACTCTATGAACACTAGGTAACTCAGTAGACCATTTAAAACCCCAATATAGCACTAATTGACACCCCAAAATACTTGCAATCAACATCATACAAACCAAGAAACTTCTTGTCTAATCAGATAAATTACACAACTACGTATTTGTGAAATATTATTTGAAACGTAGGGGCTCCTTGCGGAATGAATTCTCGTATGCACGCTATAATATTCCAATCGTAAAAATTCCAAAAACCGGCTGAGCAATAAATATCGCACACGAATTTTCACAAAAATTCCACTTCACCGCACAAATTAGTCAGAAATTCCACTTAGGCTTCAGAAAGTATCGTACACAACGGGCTCGAAATACACTTATCTCAAGAATACAGTACAGTTAACTCGACACTAAACGCTTACTTCGCGTGCAACTATAACAAACAACTCCCCAAAATCGTTAAACTCCAAAATCATAAACTACAAAACACAAAATCCGCTAAGCCGTCGGGCAGCAACTCGCTCCCGTATACCGCTGAGCCCCCGAACCCAACTTGCTCTGCGCTTATATATCCGTAAACCGAAAGGTTAATTGAGCTCTAGGAATTTATGATAAAAATTTAAAACTTTTCAAAAATGCTGGAAAACCACTAAATTTAACTTAAAAAGGTTTTTATTAAAAATTTCGAACTTAAAATTTTGCTAAAATCTAACAAAAAGCTGTTTTGTCTTAAAAATTTAGTTTTTAGATGAAAATTTAAACTTTTAAAATAGCTCAAAAATCTAAAGTATGTTGTTTTGACCCGACTAATTTATTTTAACAACAAAATTGATCTTTCAAATCGCATAAAAAGTGAAAAAATCCACTATTTTGACGAAAATCCGTAATTTTCAAAACAAAATTTTACTTAAAATTAACAAAAATGTACCTAAAAACCATGTTTTGACTTCAAAGGGTTGTTTCGCGGGTCTTTCAATTCCCAGAATTACCATCTTTTCAATTTTACTTAGGTAGGCTACTGGATCGCGGAATTCAAATTAAAACTTTATTTCAGTTCAAAATAAGTACCTACACACCCCAATCATAATCCGTAAGGATGCCATAAATTTAAATCCTACAGTCAAAATCTTTACTAACTTATTACCATATCTCCCACTCCAAGATAGGTATTGCAGCTGTAACACTGTGGACATATTCACAGAATTAATAATCGATACGCATATGTATAGATGCACAGATTACAGCGTACCCACACAGCCAGAAAGGGGATGAAACTCTAAATCCCACAGCACAGAAATTATTACAATCAGTGTAATAGGATTAAAGCGTTATGATCGCCCAGTATCTAGGTCAAGTGAAATCTGTGCATGCTCCTCGCAGGATTTATTCGAACCCAAACCCACCGCAGATTTGTCTAGCGACAGGCATATATTGCAAGCAATCAATATTTATTGCACAACTGGCTGATCTAAGGGTACTGCTCAAGCACTCGGCCAACAAATAGGTTCAAATTCAAAATAAGTGTTCTATGCCCCAGCAAAAACTGCGTTTAGCTTCGCAATTTGTTCACCGTTATTTTACAGTTAGATACGTATCGAGCTTTCGCGCCCTCGCTGAAACTTCCGAATCGGCCTTATTTTTACCATCAAACCTGAAACTTCCAATGTACAACATATATGTGCACTTGCAATACAGTGATTTCACACAAACAAAAAAGATACAACAACAATTTTACAGAAATTTACAGCTAGCAGTGCAAAAGGGTATGCGTAGCAACTATACTTTGCCCCTCCTACCCCTCCTCCTTTATTTTAAACGCGCTCCTGCATTAACCTAAATCCCTTCCTATAACAAAAACCATTTTAGTCTTACCATGTATATTACAATCTATTTTATTAAACAAAATAATATACTTTAAAATATAATATTACTCTAAAAACAAATAAAAATTAATATTTTATTCAATTTTTTTTTTCTTTTTTTTACTACCGTAACTACTAATATACAAAATAATAAAATAAACTATTTAAGAACATTGCATTTTTCTTTATTAGTTTGATATAGATCTGTTCATGAACCACCTCACGTAATTGAGAAAAGATTTTTTTTATATATTTTATAAAAAAAAAAAAAAAAATGTACAGAGAGTAATTAATGTTGTACTTTTGTAGATGGTTTTTTAGTCATTCTTTTCGAACACTGTTTGAACACTATGATTAGCTTTGTAAAAATGCAATGTTCTTAGTTATTACGAAAACATTTATGTCCGCAAGGAAGCCATAATTTTGTCAAATATTACCAATGCTGTATATATCGCTTTAATGTTAATCATATACATTTGATTTTATTTCAGGGGTGATCATGTAATTTTTATTCCAGCAAGTCTTAAAAAGTGTTGGAATGTATAGACATAGTAAGTTTAGCTTACCTAGCGTGAGTTTTAATACGAGTATGTACAACTGTAAATTAAAAAAAGTAAAGAAAAAAAATCGAAACAAAAATTTTTAGTTTGAGCCATTAGCTACAAATTGGAAATTAAATTAATGTAGCCGTAAGGCAGCCAATGTATTTCCTTACTTATCTAACTTGATTCTTTATGTACAGTTTAAATATTATGTTGTGTAATCGTTGATGTATTTTAGGCATTCTTACTCAACAGCTAGTGAGTTAGTATATACTTGGATTCGGTGTATAAACAGTGTTATGTTATTTTTCGAAAACATTTCTTTCCGTAAGGAAGCCACTAATTTCTGGAATGGAAAGCTAAATTGTGCCTATAATTTAATATTATTATTGTTGTTGTGTTTTTAGGAATTCTTATTTTAGGAAGTTCAGTTTATGCGTGCTACAGTTAAGCGATTAAGCAGACGGCGAAGAATTGTTGAACAGCTGGTCAATATTTAGTGATGTGGCTTAAATCATGACCCTAACACCTTGACTGTGGTTGGTAAGACTATTTTTAAAGATGTTATGGTTTTTTATGTTATAGGAAGGGATTTAGGTTAACTCGCAGGAGCGCGTTTAAAATAAAGTGAGGAGGGTGTAGCGAGGGGGGTTCAAGTATATTGCTACCGCATACCCCTTTTCACTGCTAGCTGTAAACTTTCTGTAAAATTGTTCGTTGTCTGCTGTTTTTTGTTTGTGTGAAATCACTGTATTGCAAGTGCACGATATATGTTGTACATTGCGAAGTTTCAGGTTTGATGCGTAAAAATTACAGCGGCCGATTCGGAAATTTCAGGCGAGGGCGCGAGCTCGATACGTATCTAACTGTAAAATAACGGTGAACAAATTGCGAAGCTAAACGCAGTTTTTGCTGGGGCATAGAACACTTATTTTGAATTTGAACCTATTTGTTGGCCGAGTGCTTGAGCAGTACCCTTAGATCAGCCAGTTGTGCAATAAATATTGATTGCTTGCAATATATGCCTGTCGCTAGACAAATCTGCGGTGGGTTTGGGTTCGAATAAATCCTGCGAGGAGCATGCACAGATTTCACTTGACCTAGATACTGGGCGATCATAACGCTTTAATCCTATTACACTGATTGTAATAATTTCTGTGCTGTGGGATTTAGAGTTTCATCCCCTTTCTGGCTGTGTGGGTACGCTGTAATCTGTGCATCTATACATATGCGTATGGATTATTAATTCTGTGAATATGTCCACAGTGTTACAGCTGCATACCTATCTTGGAGTGCGAGATATGGTAATAAGTTAGTAAAGATTTTGACTGTAGGATTTAAATTTATGGCATCCTTACGGATTATGATTGGGGTGTGTAGGTACTTATTTTGAACTGAAATAAAGTTTTAATTTGAATTCCGCGATCCAGTAGCCTCCCTAAGTAAAATTGAAAAGATGGTAATTCTGAGATTGAAAGACCCGCGAAACAACCCTTTGAAGTCAAAACATGGTTTTTAGGTACATTTTTGTTAATTTTAAGTAAAATTTTGTTTTGAAAATTACGGATTTTCGTCAAAATAGTGGATTTTTTCACTTTTTATGCGATTTGAAAGATCAATTTTGTTGTTAAAACAAATTAGTCGGGTCAAAATAACATACTTTAGATTTTTGAGCTATTTTAAAAGTTTAAATTTTCATCTAAAAACTAAATTTTTAAGACAAATCAGCTTTTTGTTAGATTTTAGCAAAATTTTAAGTTCGAAATTTTTAATAAAAACCTTTTTAAGTTAAATTTAGTGGTTTTACAGCATTTTTGAAAAGTTTTAAATTTTTATCATAAATTCCTAGAGCTCAATTAACCTTTCGGTTTACGGATATATAAGCGCAGAGCAAGTTGGGTTCGGGGGCTCAGCGGTATACGGGAGCGAGTTGCTGCCCGACGGCTTAGCGGATTTTGTGTTTTGTAGTTTATGATTTTGGAGTTTAACGATTTTGGGGAGTTGTTTGTTATAGTTGCACGCGAAGTAAGCGTTTAGTGTCGAGTTAACTGTACTGTATTCTTGAGATAAGTGTATTTCGAGCCCGTTGTGTACGATACTTTCTGAAGCCTAAGTGGAATTTCTGACTAATTTGTGCGGTGAAGTGGAATTTTTGTGAAAATTCGTGTGCGATATTTATTGCTCAGCCGGTTTTTGGAATTTTTACGATTGGAATATTATAGCGTGCATACGAGAATTCATTCCGCAAGGAGCCCCTACGTTTCAAATAATATTTCACAAATACGTAGTTGTGTAATTTATCTGGTTAGACAAGAAGTTTCTTGGTTTGTATGATGTTGATTACAAGTATTCTGGGGTGTCAATTAGTGCTATTTTGGGGGTTTAAATGGTCTAATGATTTGCCGAGTAGTCACAGATTGATATTTAAGAGTGTTTTGCCCTTCAAGGGAGCCGTAATTTTATTATTCTTTGTTTGGTTTCTGGATTCTGAAAATAGATATTTTGTGTTACGCGATCTGAGATATTTTTGGGGCATAGGAAAGTTTAAGCATTTGTTTCTGCCATGGGGCTTGAGTTTAATTAAGTTGCTTAGATTTATAGATCGTGCGATTTTTATTGTTAGAAGTATACAGTTTGTGCTTGCTTTGGTAACCTTCGAACTTAATTCACAAGTTGTTCCCCAGAGTGCTGACCGAGTTTGAAGTTGAATTTTTTAAGTTCGCAGTGTTACAATCACAAAAAACCCACCCAAAAAAACCCAACTTCCAGTACCCTCTACTACGCATTCCTGGTTGCGAGTCTGAAGCCAATTTATTAGCTAAGTCTACACACCATAGTGTATTAGTGCTGAATAAATTTTGTTAAAAACATATACTATTCAGCATTCGTGGAGCGTGCGTCAATTTTAAGCCTAATTTTAAATCGTAATGAATTGGCATTTGTATCCATAATTACTGCAAATAAAAGCGTGAATCCTATTGATAGGCGGCTTGTTTGTAATTTTCGTGCTCGTAAACTGCGAGCAAATTTAAAGAATACGGTTATTAATGAAAAACGCAGGAGAAGTGTTAACTTAAAGCGAGGCTTCGGTTCGTGCTCGGAAATATACCTCGAAGCTGTACACTGCAAAAAATGGTGAGTCAAATTGACTCTCTCCGAAGTAGGCTTTTCCGGACTACACAAACTGAGTCAAATTCAACTCCGCCAGAGCCATATTCAACTCAACCGAGTCGCTCAATAAGTCGACTTTTTTAGCGGAGTCGAATTTGACTCAATTTGTGTAGTGTGAAAAGCCTATTACGGAGAGAGTCAATTTGATCCCCCATTTTACGCAGTGTAAAATACAATTCGCTTCCAAGCTTTTGATTTACTTATGTCAGTTATGTACGGTATACCTTTTTGGGTTTTACACGCAAAATAATGGTTTTTGAAATTTGGAAATTTAAACATAAGTTTACGATTCTGCGTGGCGTTAGAATTTGGTCCAGCCGCGGGCTTTTGCTTAGTCTTTGTCTTTAGCCGACGCTTAGGCGCTTATGCATATGGTGGAAAGCAAAGGTATGCAATAGCAGGGTATGTATCCAGAAAGCGGATTAGAGGATACAGCGCCCCCGTAAAAACGCTATCTTTTTAATGCTAAAAGTAAACCAGAGATAGAAGTAAGGCATGGGGCCCTATGGGACGTGTTGAAGTTGGCGGATTGGGCCATTTCCTGTACCAGTAACAGGCCGGCAAATATGGAGCAGAATGGGGCAAAACTCATTTTTACCTCAAAAGGAAACTTGAACTTTTTTGAAAAACCGACTTTCTAAAGTTTCGTTTCTTCATCGAATTTTTCTAGTCGGCCGCTTGCTACTTAATGTTGAAAACGCCTAAGCCTAAGCCTAAGCGTACTGAACAGGTAAACCGGTAAAAAAATCACGAGATTTCAGGGCTACTGCGGTCACGGAACGAATTCACAGCCTTGTTTCCATACAACGTAAAATTTCCATAAAGGCTTTAGGGCCCCCAACATGTTTTAGAAGCATCACACAGGTATGGTGTATAAAATATAATACTCTTTTTTGACAGATTCTGTTGTGTAATAACCTGAGAATTCTTCCAAAAAATATCATTCGAAACAAGAGCAGGTGGTGGTTTGATTGGCCGAGCACATAATTCAATTAGTCATTCTAAACCTAATCTAAACCATTTTATCGCGTTGAGTTAGCAAAACTGATAGATGCTTAATTTAATTTAGAACAATGGCAAAATGTACAGCGAAATATAATGGAACTAATTTTTAAGTCAAGGTAAGTCTTGGCACCAGGCTGTATTCTGATCCTATAAGACTTCTGACGGGGCGCTACGCGGTTTGAAGTAACGGAAAAAAGTAGAAGAGTGAAGAAAATAACAAACTGAACGCTATTTTAGTACTAAATAAAGCACAAACTTTTGGCTTTGATCTCTGTTTGGGGGTCTAGGCCGATGTGGCCCTTGTTGTATTTGCCAATGTACTATTTTTAGGCACATTATTGTAGACTGTCTGTTCGCATCTGTAACTTGATAAGTTATTTTTTAGGAACAAAAGATTGAAAAGATGGTTTTATAAGAGTATACACCGGTTTGGTCGGGATTTAGTTCCTTATTTTAGGGCGGCACACTGTAAAAAAATGGGGAGTAAACTAAGTCAAATTTGACCCCGCCAGAGTCAAATTCGATGCACTGAATCGGTCAGTGAGTCCAATTTGACTTTGGCGGAGTCAAATTTGACTCAGTTTGTGTAGTCAGGAAAAGCCTATTTTTGAGAGAGAGTCAATTTGACTCCCCATTTTTTACAGTGAAGGTCTTGTACTAATTTTAAATAATTTAACAATATAGCTTTCGGTTGATATGATGCGTTACTGATTTGTAGGCACTAGTGTTCAGCGAGTTGGCCGTACAGTCTGGACAGCCCTGGTTTGCACTAAGGCACCACCGGATATTCGGTTCCGGTTTACGGTCCGGTAAATAACCACTATCCGGTTCCGGCTAAAAATTCACTGGTTGAATTCCGTTTCCGGCAATTTGACACCCGGTCGAACCCTGGTTTGAAATTGGTCCTTTTGGCTACCACAAGAAGCTCAGTTGTCAAAGAATTTGAGTTGGGCCGGCCATCTGGTCTATTGGGCAAATGCCTGCGACCGCTTGAAATCTGGCAAACTCAACAAAATGAAAAAATCTTAGTGTAATTATTATTTTAATTTTCGTAGCCAGAAGGGGAACGGGAGGCACAGCATCCGTGGAATTATTATACCCCACCTCCTAGAAAATTTTCAATCTTGCTTGTAAGTCATCGAAAACACTTTTATTCCCCTCCTGATAATTTTTTAGTCCTCCCCCAGCCAGGTGAGCTGGCTGCGAGCCGGGTGGTGGACCGGTTTATATCGAAATGCCAGGGTCGATTTTTAGTGCCAGTTCAAGCCCTGTAAGGACAGTTGTTTATTTTGCGTAACGATGCGAAATCAATAATAAATAACACAAGCTTAAAGCGCAATGCTTATTTTTGTGAGTGCTAAGTTTTGCCATTTGCGGCATATGGCTTGTGCGGTGAAGGACAACTCGGTACATTTTTCGAGGCTATACGAAGTTTGGGGTGGCAACTTAAGTGACCAATCAAAATTAATATGGCTAACATATATATTACGTATATTATTTTGGATAATATTTGCACAAGGGGTCGTAATGGCACTCAGCATTATAATAAGCTATTACGCAATATATTACAGTTCATAGAGATGATTAAAAAGTACTTAGCTAAAACGATTTAGTTTTTACAGCTAAATTAGGAAGAACACTAAAGTTGGCTTAACAGGGCCGTACTATTTTTGTAAACATTTCAAGGATTTTAATTTCGACTGTTTTTGTAGGGTTGACATTTTAGAAGATTACTTTAACCCCCCATCAAATTAATGTATTTGTGCAGCTTTAGAAATCCGCATATGCTTCATTTGGCTTGTTTCAAAACCTATTACTAACTGGCGATAGGTATTACATACAAATGAGCATACAACCTCTGCCTGAGTTAATTGGTGACTGAGTATAGCCAGAAAAATGACCACCCTACTGCTATAGCTTCAGCATTTTAACTCGTTTCGGCTGATCTTACCACCAAAGGTTCTTTCTCTCAGCCTCCACCGCTTATATTGTGCGTATTAGCTAAGTAGTTTGCCTTCTACTGGCCATTCCGGCAAACGGACAAGTGCCGTGGTCACGCAAATTTGGTCTTTTATACGCAGAGAACGCTGGTGCGTTTTGCCACTATAGAGTTAAATTTGGCTATTTGTTTTTGGTTAGTGATCTTGATAGCTCCAGACACTGGTCGCGATATATTAGCTGAAGTAGTTTCAGTTTATAGAGTTTAGATACGTTGGTTAGTTTCTGTTTGCGTTTGTGTTTTAATTGTTGCCCGGTTTAGAAGTTACACTGTACGTCACAGTGAGTTGATTAATCAACTCAGACGGAAAATTAGAAAGTTAGTTATTTCTAAGTTAATAACAGTGAATTTTAACTCACGTTGAGTTGTGTTGACTTTCTATGTGAGTTGAGTTGACTCCGGGAGAGTTGATTAATTAAATCAGAATGAGTTGAATTAACTCAAAATTGTGAGTCTTGATGCTCGTAAAACCCAGAACTAACTGGAATTTACAGTGTATGGAGATTCAGTTGAAAGTTTTTAACGGTTGCAATTACACATTTGATAATTTAGACCGTTTTTGGACGGTTTAGGAAATAATCCGATACAGCCGGCTTAGCTGGACGCTACTATGTTGTTGATAGCAAAATTTTTGTATATATTGGTATCATGAAATTTAAATTTATTACGAGATAGCATTTGTTGCAGTAACGCGTTGCATGCATAGTATTTCTTATCGATGTCATAATGGTATACGGTTCGAGAGGTATATACATTTTTGATATCATTTCGCCTTTGATCACAACGACTACACCAATCTAATTAATGGAAATGAAACAAGTAACTAAAAACCGCGGGCACATCTGGCCCGGCCTGGCTCGACCGCACTTTTCTCGGCCGATTTCACCACTGCTGTGTACATATACAATTAACCTTAAGTTTAAGTTCAAAAATGAAATAACTGCCTTTGAAGATTATCTCGAAAATATATTCTCTGAAATTTTCGTACAGACAAGAAAATCAAACACTTTTATAGTTTTTTAAGGCAACCTCCTGTATGCTAACCGCAAAACCCTTTCTCGATCGCTTGGCTGGCTCGCTAAAGTTTTTTAATAAACTTTATAGCCGGATAATGAATGAAAGCCTGGCTGCGTTCCATTCATGCCGTTCAAATATAACCAACCTGTATATGGCTACGTGTTGCCTAGAGTTGGATATTGCCTGGGTTTCTGAAATCTTACTTAAGTATTTACTTACCCTGTGTTTGGCCACATGTTGCTTAGAGTTTGAAATATTGCCTGGGTTTCTGAAATCTTACTTAATTGTTTACTTATGTACCCTGTGTATGGCAACATGTTGCCTAGAGTTGGATATTGCCTGGGTTTCTGAAACCTTACTTAAGTATTTACTCAAGTTACACTCAACTAATTACTTAAGTCACCTACTTAAGTAAGTACTTAACTTTTTACAAAAACGAATAAACGCCAAATGTGAGCCATGGTCATAACAAGAAAATAATAGTTTTGTTTTATATTTAAAAGAGGCGCCATCACAGTCATTAATTCCAATAGATCAAGCTAAGTATCTTGAACTGTTCACCTGTAATATACGAAATTTGTTCAGCGACTTAAGTATTCACTTAACTTAAATATGCTTTTAAAAACGACAAAAATGGTTGAGTAATTTTTAGCACGTACTTTTAAACACTAAGTCGTACTTAAATAATAGGGTTTCGGAAACCCTGCCGATGTTAACTGTTTATTCTATTTGAATGAATATAGAAATCGGCAGGGTTCCATCGAAATTCCGATTCCGGCTAAAATTCCGGCAAAATTTGACTTCCCATTTCGATTCCGGCTGACTGAAAACTTGATTCCGATTCCGGTTTCGTCAGAAAAATGTGATTCTGATTCCGCTTCCGACAAAATCTAGTTCTGGTTGGAACACTGGAAATCGGCAATTCCAGAAAACTTAAATTCGTAAAATATATATAACGCAACAGACTATAATTGGGTTTTATTGCGTTTTTGCTGACATCTGGTAAAAATCAAAGTTTTAAGCGATGAAACGCAATACAAAAATCAACTTTTAGCAACAATGAAGCAACGATTTTTTTGGCTTTCGAGCTGAAGGAGGTTTTCACTCTCAATGGTTGGGGTTTATTTCACATTCTGCCAGAAACAGATGTTATTGATCAGAATTATACCCGGCCCGTAGCCAACGGGGGAGCCCATTTTATCTACCATTAGAAGATTTTCGTTCTTTCTTGTAAGTCATTGAAAACCCTTGAATGCCCCTCATGAAAAATTTTGCACCCCACCAGCGTGGTGAGCTGCCTGCGGGCTTGGTTGGACCAGTACTTTCAAAGGCAGAAAACCGCCCCACAGTAGTTCGAGGACACGGAGGCCAATACTATTTTTGAGGGGGAATATAGGGATTTCACATAACTTACCAGGGTATTAAAAATTTCTTAGGAGAGCAAAACTATTTTAGGATGTGAGCCTTTTTGAACCGTCACTGGCTACCTGAACAATTTACAGTTTATGCTTCATATATATTGTACATATTAAAATTTGATGCCACAATTTACGTCGTGGTGCCAGCTCTACAGCATTCGCAGCAAAATATTCTTGAAAAGCTTTATATGGTACTGCTTAACTAAGAATTATACTCTGAGAAGCCTACAAATCATGATCAAGATGTCTACTTAATTAGGCTTTTAAGGGCCAACAAACTCGTCTCAGAGTCATCAAAATTAATGTTGTTGTTATTATTGGTAATATTATTGGTGTTGGTGTTATTGTTTGGAAACCGACGGAAATACTTAACCCAACGCAGTTACGTAAACAAAGAAAGAGGGCGGTATATCTCTCGAAATTTCTGGAGACTCGAAAAAAAGACACTTTAACAAGCAGTAACTCAAGAAATGTCAAAAAAATTTCTCGCTTGCTGCGCTCGCTTGCAAAAACGCTGACACATGGTTATCTTTTACCAAACTCAAATCTCGACTGCAACCTTGGTTATGCGCTAATGTAAGCAGTTTTGCTATGTACTTCAATATTAATGATAAATTGCACAAAATTGCAAAACTTGAGTTGTTTTGCATTTTGCTTGTGATGCGCTAAGCGCTAATATAATTTATGCGTTCCAAGTATTTAGTTGTATGCCTGCGATTTTATAGAGTAATTAATGGTGTGTTGATTTTGGCAAATCGCGATATGGCTGCAGTTATTTATGAACCAATTTTACTAGTGCGCATGTGCTCACGTTGACGTGCAGTTTCACGCATGGAGTTTTCGAAATGAGCGTTATGTTCTACAAAAATTTCAAAGTCGGACGTTGTTTTGTGTTACAAACTGAAAAAGTATCTAAAAACCATTGTATAACATAATGCTAAAAGGTTGTTCGACCTTTTAGACCCATGCTCGCGTTTGATTTCATGTGAAATATTTGTTGAATAATAGGGACAATACAAGATTACTCTGGTTCGAAGATACTTGGCTGCGATTTGTTGATGTTAAAGACAGTGGCAAATTTCAACAAGACTATGCAACTGGGTACATTCTGTTTAGGAAGAATTTACCCGGCACGCGCTGGGTTTTGGCCGACCGCCCCTGTTTAGACGGGAGGTTCAACTTCTGGAAACCATGGCATTTAATATATCCTGGGTCAAAAATGCTCCGCTTGTAGTTTAATGTAAGCTTATTGCATGTGACAGCGACTCCCTCTAAATAAGGGTTGTCGACCAAAAACGCAACGTCCGGTGATATATTTTGTACCATAAGGAATCCCAACAGTTGCACACTCTTGTTTCATGCACTCTTGATTAAACGTATTATTGCTGGTTGAATTGAACCAAACTAATTATATGCTAATTTTTGAGCCGCTTATTGTTTAAGTTTTTAATAGAAATGTCAAAAATTCTGACACCCTAAGGTCCGTTCACTAAATATGTCTCGTGTTCTGTTGTGCTATTTTTCAACTCTTAATTAGGGTCATTTTCTGTTTAGCTTAGGGAAATTAGCTAAAATTACCAACTAAGGATTGATTAAAACGTGAAGCGTTTCACAGGCGCCTTTAATGCATTGTGTTGGGGTGTGCAAGTAAGCATCAATTGAATACTCTTTTAGACTAATTCAATGTACCTAACTCAATTAAATTTTTGCTTAAGGAACTCAGGTGGGGTGCTGTTGCTTACCCCCCATTGCACATACCGGGCAGCGCACACGAGGGAGATTGGTCAATTTTTGGCAATATGGATCGATTAATTAAACCAAATGGACATTGGTCGTGGTGACGTGTGCATTTAACCATTCTAAGCGCCGTGGCCAATGGTATTTTGCTCAAATACCCGACAATTAAGCTGGGGACACGTGTTTTTTGACCAGTGGCGTGAATATTTTCCCGTCACATTTCAAACTTATACGTCAGCGACTTTATTAATATTAATAATAGGTTTCGTTAAGGATCAATTTTAAGGTCGGCTTGCGAGTTGCAAAGGCTTACATTCGCAACTGTCGTATATCATTTAATTGTCAACAGTTGATGATAGGTCTTGTAACTTTCATACTAGTGAGTGATAGGGCTGGTATATTAGGTTTCAAATATTTTATTAGTCAATGAGTCCGTTCGTAGCGGTGTAAAATTGATGAAAAAACAACTGAATGAAATTTATCGCAACATTTTCAACGCTTAACTTTTGTGTTGTTTCAAACGCTTTCAGATGCCGTAAGGGTGGCACTATACTACTTTTGATGAAGTGCGGCGACGTGTGACGGACGGCATCGTACGGCAAGTAAAGCGCAACCCTAAGCGTTCACAAAGATTTCAAAGTTATCGTTTGTGTGTTCTATTTCCAAATTTTAGAAACTTTGATTGTTTAATTCGTTTTCGATAGTAAAATTTGAAATTTCAACGCGATGGGCAACAAAAAATCGCTGTAAAAACTGCGGCGAAACGGTGATGAAGTATTTTAATGCTTAAAAAGTTCGATTTTTTATTATCAGTTCAAAAATTTTACGATTTTTGGTGAACATTTGTGCGCGAGGCTGTTTTTTTCATTCTTACACATAGTAAATTTGTTAATTTATTCTATATCTTTTCATATGTAAAGATCAAGGGCGGAACGTTTTTCTGCGGTTTCTGCGGGACGGCAATATAGTAAGCTTAAGCTTTAGACTAATTTTTCTACTTGGGATTAGCTTAGGCTAAGGTATTCGCTCATTCTTATACTTAGGCTTTGGCTTCTGCTTAGGAATATGCTTATACTACTGTTACTGCACTGTTCTATACATTATCCTAAATCTAAATGTTTAATATACCAAATTCGCAAAATACTTTAAATTATAAACCTATAGTTGAGTTTTAGTATTCTCTTAACTTACAATCTTTTCGCAACAATAAATTAAATGCCAAATTTAAAAAATATCAGTCCTGGTATTAGTTTGCCTCAAAATACGGTATCTCCTGTTATTTGGTTACGTACTGTTATTTATTTTTAATCTACCAGGTGTAATTCGGAACTCCACCTTTGTCTCATGCCATACTATACAATGGTTTAAATCAGTTGTTATGAAAAAACTAGTGTATATTTATTTAATAATCTTGGTTGCGTCATGTTTTTAAAGGACTAAAAACAAACACCTGCTACCCTCGTCACTGGCCCGAGGGGTAATTTGCTGGCTGCCCCCCGTGATTCCCCGTTTGTATCCTTCTCACGTGAGAACTTCACGACCATTCACTTATATAGTCCCGCAGCCGCTCACCTTGCTGGGAGAAGCTAAAAATTTTTTAGAACGAGTATACAAAGGTTTTCGATGACTTACAAACAAAGTTGATAATTTTCTAGGAGGGCCAAAATTTTTCTAGGGGTGGTTTAGTCCTTGTGCCTCCCTGGCTACAGTCCCACGCTGATATCCAATTGCACTTTTATTCAGTATGATGAGCCGTTGATCTCAACTTGAAACTACCATTTAAATCTTTCTCCTGCACGTAATTGAGAATATTTTGTTGCATCGATATTTTTTGAGTCATAGTTACACAATTTTTAACATTTTTTCCACTCAAAGTACAAATTCTGCGTAATACACAACGAACCGCCTGTTAAATCCGCATTTAAAAAAGAATGAAAAAAAACTATTATTTAAAAGCCCAAAATTCTCTCTTTGAGTATGTGTAATTTTCACTTAAAAATTACGAAAAACCAAAAAGATTATTATACTTAATAATGAACAAAGTTGTGTAAATTCAAGGATTTTACACAAAAGTTGTATTCGAACTTTTCAGTGACATTTTAGTGTCGAATAATCAATGTAATTGGTACACCTTTTGCTTATTTAATATAGGTTTTGTGTGTTTTTAGCACATTTGTCTTATCCAATAGGTTAAGCTTAACAAATTGTCATTTTGGAAAATTTCAAGCAAAGATCTAACACAACGAACACAAAGGCCTCTAAAGGAATGAAAACTTAAAGTGCAACGACTAATTATACTTTATTTAGGTCAATTTTTTGCTGTATTGTTTTGAACTTTGATAGTGGCATATCACCAAATGAAGGGATTGTACTTCTGGATCCTGTACAACCAGTCTATGAATCAAAAATATCTGGTGAAATTTCATATTTTCATCAGATATTTTACAGCATTGACATATATGTCGTAGGCCAATCTGTTATTTTGCGTAATAGCAGTTTCACATAGGCCAAACTGCTATTAACCTTATAAACCAATAAGATTTGATTATTTGGACAGACGCAACATCGCTAACCAATCAGGGTTGGTCTTACATCACTGTTGTTTTGCTACTTCTTACAATTGCTAATTGGCCTAGGGCTATTTGCTTAAAATAGCAGATTCGCCTGCGACAATTGGTAATTGTCCAGACTGGCACATTGGCCTGTGACATATACATGGCGATGGCGTAATAAAAGTTTCACATCTCCGTAGCTTAACCAGAATAATTCATGCTCTTTCGCTCAGATCGAAACCCTTACAAATTGAAAATAGTGGCTACTGAGTTAACCTGATCGATCTGAACCGTGCTATTATTTGTTGAAAATTGGTTAATATCATAGCAAGATTTATTTAAAATTGCAATTCAAAGCGAACTGCAACTGCGTTAACAATAAATAATGAAAACATTTTATTTTTTAGCAAAACCGCTACTTTTACAACTTAGTCTATATTTTGTACTGTGTAACAACCCCTATCGGTTATTTTTTAGAATGTCACACACAATTTTATGAGAAAAATAGATCAATTTCTAAAGAAAACTTCTGTAGAAAAGAAAATTTATTCTGAGTAGCTTTTACTGTAGACGATGATAGTATTCTGTAAGAGATCAACCAAATTTCTGATCAAGGGTCGAGCGATAGTGAAAAAACTTCGCGAGCGAAACGAGCAAAAAGCTAAACGTAACTTTGTTTCTAAAGCATGGTACGAAAATAATTGGTTTTGGGCTCTGTTGGTTGGTCAAGGTTTAGCTGACACCCCATGCATCTGTCAGCTATTTTGTAACTGTTCAGTGTTGACAGATTTTTGACCTATTTTATATTTCTAAAGAATGTTTTATGATGACACTAATTACCTGGTATTTCGTATGAGCAGTCGGAATGTTTGATTCAAAATGCAAATGTTTCAAACTCTTATGATTTTCGGAATGCACGCGAGTATACTTGCGAAGAATCTGCGACAATTCGCCGCCAAGTAACTTGTCGCGAAGCAGTGTCCTAACGTCTTTGAATAAATCTAAACGTAATCCTAATAGCTTAAGCTCTAGCATAATTATGACCGCCGAATTGTCGAGTCGATATAATTTTGGATTACAAGTTGTCGGGCGACGAATTGTAACTTTGGAGTGTCGTAAAGGCTGTCAGTTGGAATTTTTGAGGCACTTTTTTGATTTTCGTATATCTTCGTAATGTTAATTTAACGTTGTCAAACTGAAATTTACGTCTAATCAAAAACATCAGCGATAGCCTAAAGCATCTTGGCGAAACTAACCATACCACTATTCAAAATTTGATTTGGGGTTAAAGTGTGACTTGGGATTTAAAATTTGACTTGGGGTTTAAAATTTGACTTGGGGTTTATGATTTGGGTTTTTAGGATCCTTTTCTCAAGATTCGGACTATGACACTCTGCATATTTGGCAGTTTAATGCAATACGATCGGCAGTAGTTTTGGTTAATTGGATACAATTTAAATCTTATTCATAGGTTATCAGCGCATATTCGAGTCAAGAAATTACATAATTTCACAAAGTTGTGTTTAATTATCATGTTGTTGCTAAAATTACACGGTTGTATACTGTAGCTAGGAACCTGAAGGGGTTAAATGTGATAATTTTTTCAAAATATTTTCCTAACAAAGGTGATAACCTTTTTGTGATTTGCAGCTATTTCTAGTATATTTCTAGAAAAAGATCTTTTTGACACTATTACAAGCAGTTCAAGCTGAAAATTTTTTTACACACCATAGATAGCAACCTGGCGCGGTAACGAGATGGTTTATTTAGATATGTATTCATCGACTCGAAAATTCTGAAGAAACGAGGAAAAACACTTTGGCAGGTTTTACAGCAATTTTGCTTGTTTCTGGACATAAAAATGTTTTTCGCAAAAACATTTAGGTCATGCGCTTCTGAAATGAAATCAAAACTACGAACCTGATTTAAACTGTTCAGGTTTATAGTAGGAAACCTGAAAAAGGTGAAAAAAATCAAGTTTTTAATGTGAATTTTTGACCAAGAAATATTTCAGTTTAAATTGAACCTGAAAAAATGTGAAAAAAGTCAAGTTTTTAATGTGAATTTTTGCCAAGAAATATTTCAGTTTAAATTGAACCTGAAAAATGTGAAAATAGTCAAGTTGTTAATGTGAATTTTTGGCCAAGAAATATTTCAGTTTAAATTGAACCTGAAAAATGTGAAAAAGATCAAGTTTAGTAAATTTTTGGCCAAGAAATATTTCAGTTTAAATTGAACCTGAAAAATGTGAAAAAGATCAAGTTTAGTGAATTTTTGGCCAAGAAATATTTCAGTTTAAATTGACTCTTAAAAATGTGAAAAAGGTCAAGTTGATGTGAATTTTTGCCAAGAAATATTTCAGTTTAAATTGATGAGTTTAGGAAATGTTGCTTGATACTTGCAGTCGTTGCTTTTCGATTCACAGCGGGTGAAACGGTCGGTTGTATCTATAGTAAAATACGAAAGTTTGCGTTAAAATTTTATATATTATGAGATATTTCTGGTTGTAAAATGTGAATTTCATGTGAATTTTAGTTTTTTTTCGATGTGGGTTTTTGAAGTTTGAAATATTTTCCTACGCTGCAAGAATTTAGCTAAAAAAAGCTCAAAAACCAACTATCGCGAACATAGCAATCATGTGATAGCTATCATTATGTTTGTGGGGTAATATTTACTGATTATCACTTCAAAAGATGCGACTTATTGCATTTTTGCGGTTTGTAAATGTTGCTGTTTAGTTTTATTTTATAAAATGTTAAAAATATTTCTTAAACTTGGAATGATAATGGTATACTTTAGGTAAAATTCTAAATCTAGAGTCTGTTTTCTCAAATTGTGTAGCACCTATTACAAGTTGGAGATAGGTCTTGTAACACTTTCGAACCAGGGAATGGTAAGATTTGAAATCTATCACATTTATCTCATTCATTTACTCTACTGCAGTGCAAATTTTGAGATCGACAATTGCAGCAATTCGTCAGTTTGAAATTCTATTAACTTGTGATTGGTGCTGTATGCATTTAACAACACGGGCGCAGGTCTCATATTCTTAAATATTTATAGCAACTATCATCAGTTAATAATAAGTTTTCAAACTCACTAATTATCGCAGTTATTGAAGTTAAAATTGGTACAGACAGTAGGTAGAGCAAATGATATGCGAAAAATGTGCTGAATTTTGAGCCTCAGCAGTTACTGGTTCGAAAGTTGCAAGACCTATCACAAACTGGTGATAAGTGCTACACACATTTGAGAATACCAGTCTAAGCATAAAGATATTTGAAAAAATTGCAATCCTTTTGGATTGGTTAGAATTTTAGCTGAAGCATCCTGACGTTTTTTCTTGCGGTTACCGATCACAAAATTGTTTAGTGATTTAGTTTTTGTCAAAATTTTCTCGATATACCAATATATTTAACATATATTTAATTCTTTACCATCCTTCACCCAAATATTGCCGTCTAACCGTATTCTATATTTTATCTAGAAGTTTTTTTAATGTCTACAGAATAGTCGTAGTTCAGTTTTCGCTTGTGAACCCTTCTTAAAATCGACAGTAAATATTTGTCCTGCGCAGGAGAAAAATAACACCGCACGTCTTCTTTTAATTTCTGCAATTTCCTTTTGAACTTCCTGTCAATAAATGACCTATCAGTGTGTCAAAAATTTAGTAATAAATTACATGATTACATTGTCACAAAAATGACAAATTCGTATTCGTTTTTTTTAGTCGAATTTTGGGGAAACATAATCGATGGTAACCGACTGCAACTGTCTCTAAATTTTTTGTGCAGGGGAATAAAACGAGGGGCCATGCCAGGGGCGGTCCTAAGGGAACGACGATGTACACCCCCCAACACCCTAGAAATGTTTTGTATACAACTCAGTTTGTAGCTAAACCAACAAACAGTCCAACAAACAAACCAACCATCCAACCAACCAACCAACAAACAAACAAACAAACAAACAAACAAACAAACAAACAAATAAATAAACAAACAAACGAACAAAATATAGCAAACAATCGCAACAAACAAACAATAACATCCCGAGACTAGATCATTGGTAGTGCAACCCGAGCAAACCATGCATCCATCCAACAATCAAACAAACAAAATAACCAACAAACCAACTAACAAACAAACAAACAAACCAACCAACAAACAAACCAACCAACCAGCCAACAAGCAAGCAAACAAACAAACAAAACAAACAAACAATAGATCAAACAAACAATATTATCCGAAGATCACTGACTGCAACACGAGCAAACAATCATAGTTTTAAAAACCCAAAGGATTACCGCAATAAACATTTGCTACTTTTTTTGCAAATTTCCTTCTTGAAAAGTATTATTCGTATCAGGTGAACTTTTTTTCGTTTTCGCTTTTTGTTTCATTTTTACTCTGAACAGAAAAGAGTTTAAAAAGACGTTTCTCAGCAGTCGCTGTTGCAAACTTACCTTTCAAAGGCTGGAGTTGTGTGTATGTGATGCGACTTATCATGCATTACACTCAGCCGTGAGAGAGTATGTTTGCAACAGTAAAACTGACAAAGTTTAGACTTACAACTTGATTTCCGTTCGCTTTTGTGTGGTCAGGAAACTTTTTTTTCGTTCGAAATTGAGAATGTAAGAAGTTGTGGCTCATGTAAAGATCGAGGGCGGAACGTTTTTCTGTGGGACTGCAATAGAGTAAGCTTAAGCTTTAGACTAATTTTTTTTGCTAGGCTTAGGCTTAAGCTTAGGCTTAGGCTTAGAAATAGGAATATGCTCATTTTTACGCTTACGTTTAGGCTTAAGTTTCCGCTTAGCAATATGGTTTTAATACTGTTCCGCCCCTGTTCTTTACATTGGCCGAAACGGTTGAGCACAATTTTAGTACAAAATTTTGTTGATTTTTGAACATCTGAGATTCGGTTTCTACTGTTTTTAAGTAAGGCTGTGTCTAGCTCTCTGATTGGTTGATAGTGACCTTCCTACTAAGTAAGTAGAACATCTTATGTCTTTTAAAGTCAACAGTTCACTTGCGAAATTTTGCCTCACTATAGCTAATAACCGAAACAGTTTACTACAATTATTTAGCTTGCAAAACCATTTTTTGCTAAAATTTTATTTCAATTTTCAATATTTTTGGTCATTGCCAAAATCCTGAATTTCTAAATTATTGTTTCGAATATTAATAAAAAATCGTAACAAACGAAGAAATGCAAAACTACCGACCATAGCGTAAAAACAAAGATAACGGTACACAGAACAGTAAAAGTTACTACACAACTGTAAAAGTGTCTATTTTTACGCATTAACTCAAATAATCAAATTATATATTAGTAGAAATTTTTGGTGCCATTCACCGTAGCCACTGTCGGAACACATTTTGTAAGGAAGTCGAAATATGCTTTACCTTTAAATTAGTTGTTGGCCCCACAAAATTGCAATTTCCAAATACAATTTGGCCTTTATATACCTGCTCACATAAGCATTTCCTAACGAGCCCGAGCGAGTCGGCAGCTGCGCGCCCCCTCCCCGTGTACATACCTGCCATTGCCTATGCAAACTGGACCTCATAGAACGTAAGAACTTACAGAATATATAATTTCTCAAGACTTACATTAGTAATTAAATCATAAATTAGCGAAAAATTGCGTCAAAATTGTGACATAACGAAAACTGCATAAAATCTAATGCAGTGAAACGAAAAATGTTTTAAATTGAAAACAGTTGTTTTTACAACAAATTCCCTAATTTGAGGCCGTGCTGGACTTCTTGAGTCAGTCACTATCCCACACACTCCTTGGTCCATCAGTTTGTTTTTCATTTGAGAAACAAATTTGTGTGATTGATGCGTTGCTAGCATATTCTTAATTTTAACTTTATTCTACAATTTGATTGGGTCGAAAAGCACGAATTCCCGTTCAGTTTTAGAATTCACTTTATCTAAGAATTATAAGGTTCTAATTTACGGCATGCGGATTACCGCTCCGCTGCTATATCCACTGAGCTACACAGCCATGCAAACCATTTTTACAGGGTTCAGTTGGCAACTGACGTATTATTCAGCGGCCGGTATTCTCTTCTCAGATGTGTGTCCCAAATATGCCAGTTAGCAATAGATCCTCGAACAAGCGAATTGCAATAAATATCAGATCCGATATTCTTCAGGCGTATAACCATGATTCCAGTTCGGGATAACCACATGTAAATTTTTTTAAATTTAGAATCAAAAAGATTATTCTAGATCCCGTTAAATGTGATTGTCTTCTTGTTTGTTGAGAAGTTTCAGGAGTCGATATTTCTCCTATATCCCTCTTCTTGTATACGCCGCTGATTGTCTATACATTTGTAGGGCACGTTAACACTATAAATTGTGCCCAATTCGAAGGCTGATCATTCATAAGTTCAAAAGTTACAGGACGTATGATGACCAACTAGTGATTGTTGGAACTGTACGGTGTGCACGACCCCTGTCCGAAGCTTTGCTTAAAGTTAAGGGCCACGAAGGGAATCGAACCTCGGCTCTCTTGCCTTTGAGTCAAGTATGCTATCACTACACCAAGTGGTCATTGCAACAGCTTCTTACACCGGTGTATGTGCACATGGGGGGTAGCAATCTTTACCGATAGTGATGGGTGCTATAAGCATTTGAGAACGCCAGCCTTGATGGAGAGTTAATCAACTGCATAAACGTATTTTGAGTTTTAGCATTATCTGATAACAATGTAACCAACAAATAAAATATATTTTCAATTAAATAATACCTAATTGTTGTCAATTACTAATTCGTGGTGGCGAATTCTATTTTCTAATTAAACGGAGGAACGTAAATGTTTCACTGACATCGTTTTATTTGCTAAATTAAATATCGCTAGGCTTCGGGCGGGTTTTGTTATAATTGGCTCGCTTCTCGATGTGATCGCTTGCGTTGATTGGTCAAAAATGGTGCTGTTAGCAACGATTGAAGAGGTAAGCAATTTCATTAGTTAATAAACTAAGCTGAAAATCAGAATTTAGTACTAATTTAAGAATGTTTATTCCTGTCTAAACGTTGGAAGGCCTGAAAATGTGAACGCTCCGTTTAATTTCTATATTTTAATTTTGCGCAGATTACGCTGAAAAAGTAGTCGAATGATGGTTATTGAACTCGTTAAATACCAATAGCTTGGCAAATTTTGGCAAAATGTTAACGTTTCAGAGTTTGGCCCATGTAAAGATTAAGGGCGGAACGTTTTTCTGTGGACCTGCAATAGAGTAAGCTTAAGGTTTTACTAATCTTTTTGCCTGGCTTTTGCTTAGGATTAGCCTTAGGCTTAGGAATAGCTCTCATTGTTACGCTTAGGCTAAGGCTTAGGCTTAGGCTTAAGAATATGTTTATAATGCTGTTCCGCCCTTGTTCTTTACATTGGCCCAGAGTTTTTATTTCAGTACAATTTAAGACGTTAACATTCTTCGCGGGCGAATTTTTTCTTTCTTCTCGAAATATCTTTTAGCTCAGATTTAAAATATTGAAATGATTACATAGCGTCGTTGGCAGGGTCGATGCTACATCTCGCGCGCCTGTACCCGTGCGGGTCGATGAGGTCCTCCTCTAAGATTTAATGAGGGTCCCATATGATTCAGTAATGATTTATGGCAACCACCGGAGCTTCTTGTTGTTCCCTGGGGGCCGCGTATCAATCGCACCAGGTCCTATGGAACAGAAAAAACAGTCCAGTTACTAATCTATATTGTCTAACACTCTCTTCTACAGTTTTGATGTTTCCAAAAATTCTGTAATGGTCAGAATTTAGACTGAGACACTCAAATTGAAACGTCCTGAGGAGGTCACTCCGTCCTAACGGGTTAAAATGCTAGCCTTTGCACTAATCTTGAGTGTTCTCGTCTTGTTTTACATATTTTTGCAAAATTGAATTACATATATTTAACTTTAGTTTATTGTGTCAAAGGCAACTTTATTTATTCGCCGTAAAAGAATACGAGAATACACATGGCGGAAGCGAGAATTTACGATTGGCTAAGACCAATTTAAAAAGTATAATTAAAGTGTCAGATTGTGGTATGACATTGGCAAATTGTTACTAAAGCCGAGTAGGACGCTACCCGCGGGTACCGGCAAACAGCAGGTTAAAGTACATTAACCAGTATGCCTCACAAATAAAGCAATGTTACCATGATTATGGTTCTGGCTGAATTAGGACCATGCACGCGGGAATACTTTTCACATATATTTCAACAAATAATTTTGGAGGACATCTTTTCATATAGCATTTGGAAACATTCTTCGCTGTTTCTATAGAGGTTATATTTTTCTTTGTCTCGGAACAATATGTTCTCAAGTTTTGTGTATAAAATCTTAAGATAAATTGCGACCATACAGACAAAAACGTTTTGATTCACTGATCATGATCATCCTTTGGCGAACAACCCAGTTTTACCGGTGATAGGTGTAATGTTCAATACTATCCAGTGCGAATTTTTTTACTAAATGGTTTGTTTTCAAAGTTACTCATTATGAGTTTTTTGTAACTTGAATCGAGTAAGTTACATCTATACAATGTAAAATTACATAATTGTATTGAACACAGAAGAAAAATAAGGGCAGGTAGTGGGTAAAGGAATTTTGCGCAGGTATACCGGTGGTTAAATAATAAAATTTCCGCGGGTAAAGCGCAGCGCGCTAAAAAATTTTTTACCCACTTACACCTATGTACTAAAGGCTCAACAAAGCAATGCTAGGCTTAGGTTTACGCTTAGATTTATTCATAGACGTTATAAGCGACAACTTATCCGACGACGAATTGTCGTAGGTTCGCAAATTATTGAAATGTTTAGTGGTATAAGGTAACTTAATACCGGAAATCGACGCCAAACCAAAGGTATGCGTGCAGGATAATAAACAGCAAACTGCAAACATTTTTTGATAACCATCTGTTTATTTCAGTTGCATTCTGTGATTTGAGTTTGTGTTGATTGGCTATGCGTTTTAACCAATGGGCGCCTGTGGGATTTCATTTTAGCAGCAGGGTATAATTGGCATCTGCAATTGTAGACGGTCAACTATTTTGAAATGTGGGCATAAACGCGAACTCAATTGAGCGACGTATACAAGCCAAATTTTGGCTTTTATATTAAGATTTTCTCTTTTATAATTAATACCACATGTTTCGTCCAGTTGCGTTTAACCGAAACGTTTTTGTTGAAATTTTGACTTACAGTTCACACCTTTAAAACATTAGTTTTTCATTTTATGTAACATAACTTGCATGCTCGTAGTCAGCTCACCTTGCCAGAGGAGCTAAAAACGTTTCAAGATGGAGCATACAAGTGTTTTCGTTGACTTACAAGGAAGGTTGAAAATTTTCTAGGCGGCCAATATTTTTCCACGAGAGGCTGTACCCACCTGGCCTTATCTTAAATACCGGCCCAGATACAAGTGACACAAGGTTTTTTGTGTGGTGCCAAAATGATTTTTAGTTGTATGGTTTAGAAATATTAACTGTCAGTGCGATAGACGCGTTAGCCCCATTCGGCAGAGCTCATCAAAGCTGATCTTACAATGTATTAATTAATTTTGATTCAACGTCAAAAAATAGAACGATTCCAGTATGAGTTTACACTGAAGAGACTAATTGTGAATTTCATCGTTTATTGCATCAAAACGTCTTATTGCTAACTGGTGATAGGTGCTATATGAGAATACGGGCCTTGTACGGAACCTGGTCCGTAAAATAATCCCAATATTCTTTGTGTGTTCAGCAGCGTTTATGCAACGTTTGTGTTCTCTACCGGCAAAACTCGTATATAAAATGAATTTTTATATTTTAATATTTTAATCTGTAGGAAAACAGGTTACTTTGAGATTTTTGAAACTGTCAGCAAACATTTGAGCGTTTTGCGATCTGACCAGCTGTGGATTAGCTATTAAGACCATGTCCGCACGTCTAATTTTGCGCTTTTATGCAATTTGTCGGCAAATTTCTTTAGTTGTATATAGCATTCACCAGTTGGCAATAGGTTTTCAATACTATAGCTAAGTAATTAAGATTACGAATTAAAGAACATTGAGATAGAAAACAAATAACCAAAAGACAGCGCAATTTTATTCGGCATTTTTCAGACAAAAATTTCAACGGCAAGCGGTACGATTTCAATAGGCGCCAATCGTATTTTACTCGTTTTAAAGTTAAGTTTTCTAAATTTTAACGGTTACTCGACCCCGCACAAAAGTGTTGAAGTCTCACGGACTCGCTTAGAACCGTCGTGCTGACGCTCCTGTCTTGTGCTTATGTGAATTAATAACTTCGGCCCATGTTACTTTAAGGGGCGTAAAGGTTTGTGGTGGATCTATAAATGTGTGGGTTTAGATTCTAGATTACAACTTTTTGCTTAGTCATAGGCTTAGGAACACGTTTTTGCAACGCTTAGGCTTTTAGGCTAAGGCATACACTTACTTTACTGTTACGTCCCTAAAAGTAACGTTGGCCATAATTTCTTAAGTTCTACATAGTCAAAACTATATTGCGTTTTCGTTTCAACTTATGTTTGAAAATGTTTTAATTATGCTATCTTAGTTGAATTTCAACGCAATGTGTATCTAGGATATCCGCGTACGCAATAAAATATCGTCGACTTCCATTGTTAAAGACTATTATTTTTCTCGTTCAAACACCACCCGACAATCTTCCCTTTTTTTTAAATTTTATTATTTGCATTTTCACTGAAATTTTAAACTCATCTTTGAAACGAATATGTGTACACAATGCAGCTTTAATTTCTGTTGCAATTTGGCCATATACAATGGTGAATTGGCAAATTTTTCGCCGGGACTCTCGCGTACCTAATATACAGTGCAAGAAGATTGTGAACGAAACTTGCCAAGAAGATAAACGCAATTTTAGTTTGGAATCTAAATCTAAAATTTTTCGTTTTAATTCCTGTTGGGGAGGCATGGTACGGGTGTCCCCTTGCATGTGAAAAAAATAAATGGACCACTTGTCGTCTCTCATTTCTCAACTTTGAAAATAGAGTTCAAACGGAATTTCTGTGCGTATTTCAGTAACTTTTTTTGAGTAGAAATTTTCCGCCTCAGCGTTTAGTTTGAAATTTATCAAACTGTGTGGGTTTTTGCTGTTGTGGTTTCGAGGTTTTGAGAGTAAAAATTTCATTGAGGTAAAAGTTATTATGTGATTGTTTGTGACTTTTGTTGACATGTGGGCATAACGGCGTGAAACTGATGAGTCTACGACATTTCAACGCCTGACAGCCTGTCTGCCGACAGTGTACTAAAACCTACGCCTTAAGAGGCTTAATCCTAAACGTAATCCAAAGCCTAAATATTAAGAAAAAGCATAATCCTAAGCGTAATCCAAAGCCAAAGAATAAGCGTGATGGGTGACAAATTGTGTTGGCGACAAAATTTCGGATTACGCGTTGTCGGGCGACAAATTGACATGATACCGAAACTGTCACAATTCTTCGCCTTTAATTCGTTCATCTGTTTCAATTTAAACAAGCAACCCCTGAATGAAGCAATGGAGGCTTGGTAAAACAAACTTAATGCAAACTTGCAGAAAGAACTCGATTTTTAACCCGAAGTTTACGTGCTGTATTTATCACTGCGACAGCAAATAATTTGTGAAATTTACTAATTGAACCAACGAAACTCTAATATTACTAATCAACAACAGGATAAATGCCTAAAATTTTAACTTTTGTTAACCCGCACAGCAAGGTAAACTCGCTAAATCCAATTAAAAATAAATTATAAAATTCTTTTTTTTCAAAGATTTTTACAACAAATATCCGGCAGGTTAATACCGGAGCTGAATGTCAATTTTTTCCGGAACCAGATGTCGATTTTGCCGGAGCCAAATGTCGATTTTTTGCCGGAGCCAGATGTCGATTTTTTGCCGGAGCCAGAAGTCGATTTTTTGCTGGAGCCAGATGTCGATTTTTTGCCGGAGCCAGATGTCGATTTTTTGCCGGATCCAGATGTCGATTTCTTCCCGGAACTAGATATACGGTTGAACCCTAATATATATGTATATATAATATAACAGTACTTATTGTATCCAACTTGAAATATTCTTAACAAAACAATAACACCTCCACTAGTTAATTGATGGACAATTTAAACGGGCCCGTAGCCAGAATGCGGCCAACCGCCCTCAGTTGTAGCCTGTGAAAATTTTGACCCCACAAAATTTTTTTACGTGCTTGAAGATCTTCCGTAACCAACTGCATGTTCGTCCTGAAATTGTTTTGTCACCCAAGCATGTCGCTTTGTCTACGGTCCTGGATTCTCATACCTAGCAACATTTAACTAAACCGAACTATGAAAATTTATTTAATCCTCTTGCAGTAAAACAGTCTAATGATCTTTTGTTAAGTTTCTGTATCATAGAAATGTAATAGCATTGTTGAAACAATTCAAAGCTATAGCACGGTTTAGCCTGAAGGTACACTACTGCAATAACGGTACGAGAAATTTTTAATAAAGAAACATTTAAGTATTTCACAAAGCTGGTATCTTCAAAAACGGTTTTTATATAAATATTCAAATATATATTCGTTGTGAAAACCAGGAACGTAACAGGAAACCGCCAGGTGCGCCCTGTCCCCCAATACTGTTTGATATGTGTTAATTGCTGGCATTTCCTTGCTGAAATAACGATAACGATTGGCCAGTGTAACGCTGACCGACATTTTTATGACTTATTCCCCCCACCAGTCCGAATATCCGCGTGCAGTAACGATTTTACATGGTACGTGTTTGCACCCCCAGCGCTAATTTTATCGAAGACAAAAGTGTCCCCGTCGTTACAGTTTCCCTAAGAATAGGCATACGTCAAATTCTAATTAACTCCGAGCCTAAGCTCGATACTGTGAACCTATTTTATGATCCCGTCGTTGGGAGGATAGGGAATTTTTGTTGAACAAAGTAAACAAATACCGTAAATGCTTAGCTGTTCACTGGGTTCGTAGAATTGTCAACGTTTATCATTCAACGCTTGCGGAACTGCATTTTACCAACAACTCGAACGAGGAAATATTATAATTTTGTGGCGTTTAAAGCTTCTGACAATTTCGCCACACTTAATTTTACCGCAGATCGCAAATTAAAATCTTTCATCTTCGCAAAAAAGTTTAATTTTGGAGCAAATTTAATTAAAATTGTATTCTAATTTTATCGTCAACTCGCTAAATGCCTATCCGCATCTCTAAGCTTACACGCACCGTTTCTTTAGCTGTGCCTTTAAACTTATAATCGACTATACTACGTAGGTATGAACTCGAATGAAACAAACAGGATACGAGGGGCGTATGGGGCGTTCCCGTTTATAAAAAAGATACCGAGTCACAGTTCGAAAATGAAAATCACGAATGACGAAATTTCAATCGTTGAAAACTGCTCTCAGTCTTAAACACTAAAGATATTAGAGTTTATTTAAAAATTAAAGTTCTCTCTAAAGTGTACTTTAGGATTATGCGTGCACTATTCATAAGTGTTTGCTTAACAGATGTTGTTCGTTTCGTGGCAACAACATTTTGCAGGTGTTAAGTACGTGTTTAGTAGTATGGTAGGGCAGCGCCATGTTGCAATTAATTTTACATTTTGCGTTATTTTGCGTAAAATATTAATGCTTTGAGGGCTTTTGTCAACTTCCGCGTAGGTTTCAAAATTTTCACATTTTAGCGTATATAAAACTTCGACTTAGGCTTAGAATTAGGTTTATGGAACATCCACGTTATACTGCACGCGCTACTGCAAAAAATGTCTGGGTCTTAGTAAGACCCGACGTCGCTTTAACACACTATTACGAGACCACTATAATGTCCCGTAGCCCTAACGAGGACGTAAAGACATATTGTACTGTGTTCATATAGCACCGCAAACATACATAACAACAACACAAACACACATACACACTTATTGATTATGCTTAATTTTTTACTTTTTGTCCCGACTCCCTTCGGACAGTGTCGGGACAATTAATAGTGTCTACGTACCGCATAAAATTGTACCTGCACGCTAGATGCACACTCAATTGTACACAGATCCCTACCGGGTGGTTGGACAAATTTTTAACTTAGCGAGCGCATTATAACGTGGATGACCCATTAAGCATGGAGGTTGGTTATAGTGTAAGCCTAAAACCTGTAGCACATATTTCGGCCAGTTAAGCGTATACTAAAGGCGAAAGAACCACAAAACTAATCGAAGCGGCTATCACCAAAAAATTTTAATATCAAAAATGAAACTTTAAACATTCGTTGATACGATAAATGGTTTTAACTGCATAATTACTTAGCTAATAATAGATGCAAAACGTAGTAGTTGAGAATACTGGACTTGAAATTATTTCGAATGCTTGACCTCTACAAAACGTCGAGATTTCACGCTGTCCACTCTAGACACAATTATGTAACCCTTTTTGCTGGAATGTTTAGCAAACCCATTAGCAATTGCTAGATTTCCATTACGCTTTAGAGAGCATATACACTTACCAGTATATCTTGGAGACCTAAGTTAATTTAAGCCTAGTTTGGCTTTAAAATCTCATGCCAGAACGGAATTTTGTCATCGGAATATAGTAGAATTTTTCGGAAATGTCTCAACTGATGCTTTATATATTTGGTAATTTTGTGAACTTTTTTCAATAAGACTAATGATATGAGTGTGAAATTATTATTGGTTTGTTTTGCTACTTGAAATTAGCAAAGTTCAAGTCGGAAGTTTACAGTTTGATTAATCGCAGAGAAAATATTTTTTGAGAAATGTACACATTTATGGTGGGTCCGTAGCCAAGGACGGGAGTCAGGAGGGCACAGCCCCGCGTAAAAAAATTCCCACGCAGAAAATATTTGTTATTTGTTGATCTGACGCTCTCCTGATGGTCCTACGGTGTGGGCTATCCAACTTATGGCATTAAATTCGCTGGTGTTTTAATAGTTTTACTCGAAACAATTCGAATTGTTTTTGAATTCATCAAAACTCTCTGTTTTAGCCGGTAGACCAGAGGTTTTGACATGCCGTCCCAAAATTAAAATCATTCTTGAACTGACTGACCATACCTGAGAACCTCAAATTTGTTTCATTGGTCTTGCACATTTAAGGCATGGCTGCTGCTTTACCTACCCTCAGCATGGAGAGTGAGCCTCAGCCACCGTAGAAACGTTTTTGCCCACCCCTCTCAGTACCGTTTAAGCCCTGGTTTTAAGTCACGTAAGTCAGCGGCATGCCCAAAACCAGTCCACCCTCGAGAATGTTTAGCTTACTACGGGCCTGGCAAACACAAACCTATTGTAACCAAGGGTCAACGTAGGACCTCAAACGAGCTTTTAAGCTTCAAACCCGATGCATATCAAACGGGCCAATTTGACAATTGAAGCACAACTTTAACTGATATATAAGGCCAGAAATGCCACGAAACGGTACCACAGCTTTAAGTTCTTGCACAAAAGTTTGTGATAAGAAACAATTTAAACGCATTTGTGGTTGTATCAGGAAACGTTGAATAACTGTAAACCATGAACCACAACTGTTTTGCCAGTTTCGGGTTTTGTCGATCTGCGTAGGAGGGCAAGTTTCGGCGACAGTGTTCCAGAACACTGTAAAATATAGAGAGGGGGGTAGAGAAGATATTTCTCCTTGTTAATGTTTTGGAAAGTCAAAAAATCACTTTTAACACGGTTTAAAGTAACATTTTGGATCAGTGAGGTCGAAAAAACCTGCTTTTACATGAGGTTCCCGAAATGAAATCTTAGCTACGCCGCAGGCTTATAAATTGTGACAAATCTGTAAATTTGTGCTATTGCACCCTGGCTTGAAATAAATTTAGTTTTTCGCTACTGGTTTTAGAATTTTTTTAAAACCTTTCTAAAATAGAGTAGTAGCCTGTTTAATTTATGAAATTTCTGCTGATTATATAGCGCGATACACGTGTTACAAACGGGTGTCTACGGTATATTTGGTTCGACAATGAAGCATAAAATATTTAAATTACAACAGACGTTATCCAGAAACGACCAAAACGCATAGACATAGGCAGACGAAAGACCAAACCTATTAAGTACATACAAGCAACTGGCTTAGAGTTAAAATTTGCTTCAGCTAACAGTTATTTACAGAAATATTTTTTCAAAGTTTCTTATGGGCATTACCCCCTGCTCCCTGTTTCTACGTCCCAGCTCTATGACCCGACAACAAAGAGTAACTGAACAAATTAAACTGGAGTTTCGTAGTGAAATGCTAAATTAAACTTTCGATAGACCCTTTGGCTATTTCTCACATTTAGTATCATTTTCTCTTTCGTTTAAACTGGGACATACAATATTCAAGCTTTAACTACGGAAATGGATGGGTTTCGCAGGCTGAACAGGGCAGGAGCTAAGAGTTCATTTCGCAAGTGTATACCCTAGACAGTTTATTGTGAGCTTGGAATAGCGAGCGAGTAAAATGTTATTGACATCTTAGATCGAGCACGTAATATTGAAACCTACCTGTAAAAGTGGTTATTTTTCATTTCCCAAAATAGAAAAATATCCCTTCTACATCCCTTCGCTACACTCCTGATAATAGAAGCAAATACAATTAATCTAGCTAACAAACACACCAAATTCATTGGAACCAGGCCAAAACTGTTGCGAAAAGAATACGTAAGCCCTCGTTCTGAGAAAAACAAAAAAGTATCCAGCCGTTTAAGCATATGTCTTTATACTCTCACGGATATCTATTACGTCTAGTATTACAGTTAAGTTGAAAATACAATTAAACAATGGATTTTAGCCAAAATCTTCAAATTTTCAAACCTAAATTCTTAATTTTTCCGGTCAGTGTAAACATCAGGGGCGGAACGTTTTTCTGTGGGACTAGAATAGAGTAAGTTTAAGCTTTAGACAAATTTTTCTGCTTGGCTTTGGCTTAGGCTTAGGAATAAACTTATTTTTGCGCTTAGGCTTAGGTTTAGGAATATATATGCCTATAATACTGTTCCGCCCCTGTTCTTTACACGGGCTATTTTTTCGTTTGCCCACCGTAGTAGCACTCTGGTGTAAAACTCGGCGTCGGTATTGATACGCATAAAGCAGTTACAGGCGTTTACGGTATTCTAACATTAATCTAACACAGCATTTAAGTGTTTTTGCCGCGTACCATGAAACGGCGAAATTTATCGAAATAATGCTTATCTAAGGTGTAGTTTGAATTTCATTTCGGGAGAATGTAACCTTATGTTAATTTTTTGACCTTTAGGGACTCGCAAATGTTATTCTGAACCATGTTACAAGTACTTTAATTCTTGCCTCGCAACAAATTTACAGCAGGAGATATATTCCTATATACTGCCCCCCTGGTATTATCATCTGAATACACCATTATCTCGTTTTTGTTCGAATAGCCCTAGTTTATGTCCCCACCCACGCTAACGATTTCACGGTCCATTGGATTTCAACTGAAACCGAGAGCAAAAATGGGATAATGCAATCATTTTTGATTTATTAGCTTTGATGGTGAGATAGTTAGAATAACAAACTAGCGCGAATTAAGCCAAAAATTAGCTAAGCCGTCTATTTATTTAGCATCTCATTTTATTAGCTAAGGTGTTTATAAATGCATGATAATCGGATTGTAGGAGAGCAAGTTTGCGTTTTGTGCAAATGTTTTGGCTTTCAAAATGTTTCGTTTCATTGTCGAATGACAGGCTCGCGGCCCTCATAGGGGTTGATAAGTTGACATTTGAATTTTCTGGGTTGAAATTGTACTCTAAGATAGTGTCAGCTTCGATATTCATAAGAAGCCCAATATCAGAACGCAAGGATATATGCCGACCCAAATTCTCTGCATAAACGAGGAAAAACACTGTTTTAAATATATGAAAATTTGCTGGATCGTAGAGGTCACAAATTTCTTTGCTCGTTATATTCTGTTCGAGAAGCACCCAAGCAGGAAATGTGTGATCCTAATTATAAACCCCGGTTATGTCGCTGCTTGGAGATCAAAAAAACTTCAAAAGAAACGTTAGCCTGCATGTGAAATTACAATAATTAACTGGAAACGTTGTTTCACGGGTCACTTGTGGGTGACAGTTGTTTCCCTCCCTGGCCACTAAAGATAGCCTATAGAGTTAGGAGCTAGTGTTACCGCTTAATTAGATTTCATCAATTTTGGACGTTTGACATATTCGGTGCGGTTAGGCGTTTTAGCTGATTTAAAACGCAGTCTTCCATTATTAATATAATCAAGACTTAAAATGTAAAATTGGTAACAGACTGTTTGCAGCTTCGTTTACTTGAAAGAAGTGTATATATGAGCTTTAAGAGTGCCGAATTTAAGACGTTAGACTTAGGCCAAAGCGCTTTCAACTCGTTACCAACAATTCTTAGTAGAAGGGGTGAGAGATTTCCTCAGGGGGCATGGAAAATTTTCCTAACTTTGAAATTTTTTAATGCAGCTTAAATAATTTTCGGTTGGGTTGTTCACTGTTGTTCATAGAAGTGGCGCTTCACACAACCCCTTTGCGCACATGAGCGTTGTGCAGGCTTTTAGTGTGTGTAACTAACTATGATGTTTAGATTTGGCCTAATATTGGGGTTGGTTAATAATTTAGAGGATTGGTTATAATTGGAAAAAGCCAGAATTTAGTTTTATCAGGAATGGATGATGCATACTTCAACACAAGACAAGAGTATGCAACTGGGTAATCTGTTCTAAACCTAACGATTACTGTGAAATATATGATCGATAATATAGAATATAAGCATTGGTACCAGATTTTTTGTCCTTATGAAATATTTAAATCTAAAATCACGGCAAGATTTGACTTCGACGCTATGCTTTATTTCACCATTAAATATATCCTTTACTTTATCAAAACTTTATCAATTTTTAATATATTTTCAAAAAATATTTTCAATTTTAACTGTAAATTTTTTGGCTTTTTAGGATTATGAAACAAATTGAAAAAAAAAAAACCATTTCTCTCAAACGTCCACTTGAAACTAGAATTTTGTCAAATGCAACCAGCTCGATGTACATCGAGGGACACTGGGATGAAATTATAATCCGTTGTATTTGAAAATCTTTAGACGATGCAAGGGGGGCCACCCAGGCGATGGCCCTCAACGGGCATTTAAAACCAAAATTTTGTATTAAGATTTATCACATAAATTGTGTTTGACTTCTCGTTTACGACGTTTTTTCACTATTTTATATTCAAGAAAATTCTTGACCCACAACTAGGAACTGCCGACGGGGAACTGGGATGAAACTTAAATCCATCAGCGTAAAACGTCCAAACGCTAAGCCCCGTTTTTGAAAAATGCTTCAGCGTTTTATATTTGCTTTTTCTTAAGCGAAATTTTATATTAAAAGATGGGGCGTTGAAATGTTTGCAAAATTGCAAACTGCAGTTTGTTATGTTTTATGCAATACACTCCAAAAGCGATGCAGTCAGTATTTCGTTCCGGAAGGGTATATAAACGTAATAATTAACAGTAAATTTGTTGTACACTAAAGTAAAGCGGTTTATTCTGAAGCTTGAGAAGTGTTTCATTTTTACTCTGCCATTCACAAATTTCTGAACGGTTTATAACCCATTTGTATGCGTTCTATCCATCAGTTTTAGCTCGCGAGTTGAAGAAACTGTCTGTTTTTGTTCGTAGACTCGTTGTTTGTGCAGTGTGCAAATTGTTTTTGAATAAATACGCTCAAAATTGACGCGGTAAAAGCCGCAAAATAAATTTATTCAGTATAAATTCTACAACACTGCCGCTATTTTACGACGCTAAAGTTTTCTTGCAAATTGTTCGTCGTGTCCTGTTTGTGTGTTCTCGGCATTTTATTAAAACTTGTCAACTCACAGTGAAACGAATTTTTGCCATTTTAAGCATTATGCCGTAGTTTGGTTACAGAATCAACGTTGTACAATTTTACTTTGGCTTAGCCGAAGAAAGCGAAACTTGAAATAGGAAAAATTTGTGCTTTTTTCGATTTCATTTTAACCACAGCGGCCAAATTAAAATAACCATGTTTCTACTAAACACGCAATAATTGTTAAACATCAGGACTTTACATTTGTTATCTGACAATTTTCTAAATGCCACTCAGATAAATATTATCTCTTTCAATAAAGGATATATCACCAAAAATCTCAGGTGAAGCTTTCATCTTGATTTACGTAAAAATCAGTGCCAAACTAGCACCCCCTAACTTTCAACGGGGGGCCTCACCCAGTCAGTACCCTCAGCCAAGTTCGTTAAGTAATTTTTCAAGCAACCTCGTAAATCGTAAAAATTTGTGGTCACTTCAAAACCAATTCGTATCTTTAAAGGTTAGAAATTGCAGCCTACTGTTGAGTTCGGAAACTTCACGGACCGGTGAACGGGCCCTGAAGGTGGTGTTGCCCTCAGGTTTTTCGACTAACCCAAGTATTGACTACGCTTCTGCCGACGGCAACATTTTGGTGCCACAGCCTGAACGATCCATACTCCAGCGCCAAAGAATGTTGAATTTTACGTTGGAATATAAAGTATTTAAATTTTAAAATTGCATCTGCAATTTCGCTCGCGTAGTCTTATTGATGCTATTTCCCGTTTGACTTCAGGCGGCTTTGTCTAGTTTCAACCTCAGTTGAAAATCCTAACTAAACGTATGCTTACAGAGTCACAGCAATTACTAACAGCCGAGTAAAGTGTACCTGTAATCGTACTTCATGGGTGTTTGTTGAAATGTTAGAAACATAAATGTGTGCGAGTTCAGTAGTTTGTTTGTAATTTAATTACAATTGGAACCCTTGAATTACCGAAAAATACAGAAAAAATAACCTCAAAAACAATTCAACTGACAACATTTTGCAGATGATTGCTAAGATTAGCAAACTTAGCGTCATTTTATTACTTAATTTTGTTTTACCTCCGGTTCCAGAGCGGGCTCCTTGTTCACCTTAGGCTCCGGTTGTTCCCTTTCGGTTGCACCTTGGTCAAATGTCAGTTGCTCCTAATCTGGAGACCCTCCGCGGTTCCTCAACTGAACCTAATGAACGTTATGGTATGGGAATCTTATTTAATAACAATAAACATTCGTGACGCCTCGGCGAAACGCACGTTCGACCTTAGAAAATAATACCGACAGCCTCAGTGGACCGATCAAAACGGCTCACAAGGCGTAGCACCGGCTCCGGTTTGAAAATTCACTTTAAATTATCTGTCTAAGACTGTTGAAAAATCTATATTATTGCTTTAGCATTGACAGTGTAAGCTTCATTGTGAATGTCTACAAACCTCCACAACAAATTAGCTCCAAATATAAGAGTAAACTTTTAAAAAGCACCAATGAATTTTCAAGTCTGAAAGCAGATTTCGAGCAAAAAATTCCGGTTTTTGTAAACAGAAAAACAAATTCTTTCTGCCGTGCCGACATAGACGCTAGCATTGTAAGCACTCTAGAGACGCGGCAAAAAAAACTAATTTTTTCTGATAAGCTAAAAATTCGCTATACTTTTTTTCAGCCCTCGAAAAAATTTTCACTAAAAGTTGCGGCCAATGTAACGAACAGGGACGGAACATTATTATAAGAATATACCTAGACCTAAGCATACGCCTAAGCCTAAGGCAAGCAAAAATATACTCTAAAGCTTAAGCTTACTCTATTGCACAGAAAAACGTTCCGCCCCTGATTTTTACAAAGTTGCGAGTGGTTAAAAGTAATTTTTGGAAAAAGTTCAGGGGCAACAAAGTTGAAAGCTTGTCTCATAAATAGTTTGGTAACCTTTCTGTTTAACGAGATTTGGTTCCGTAACCACACTGCAAAAAACGGTGAGTCAAATTGGCTCTCTTTCAAATAGGCTATTTCGGACTACACAAACTGAGTCAAATTCGACTCCGCCAGAGTCAAATTGGACTCACTGATCTTTTATGTCATATATTTCAAAAAACAACGAATTTGACACAAAATCTCAATTTTTTAACAGAAATAACGGCAGAATTGATGGTTTTTGTATTCGTTATTTTTAAACGTTTATTTATAAAATTTGAAAAATTTGTCAAATAAAAATTTCGAGTTTTTGTGTAAATTTTTAAAAGTTACTTCAAGGACGTGGTTTTATCGCTCCCCAGGGCGTTCATTTCATTAGCCATTCGTTTGATCTTTTGTTCTGTATGCGTCGAATTGTTGGGTTCTTTTGTGACAATTCAATTTACCGAGGAGGGAACACGTTAGATGGTAAGTTTACGTCACAGATAAGTCAGGTATCCTTTTAGAGATCCTTCGTATGAAAGAAGCGTTGTTTACCACTGGCTCATGTAAAGATCAGGGGCGGAACGTTTTTCTGCGCGACTGCAATAGAGTAAGTTTAAGCTTTACACTGATTTTTTGCTTGGCTCAGGCCTAAGATTAAGTTTAGGCTTAGGAATATGCTCATTCTTATGCTTAGGCTTAGGCTTCAGCTTACACAAACCCCCCACCCAACAAAAAAAAACAAAACACAAAAACCCCCCAACCACCCAAAAAAAAAAAACAAAACCCCCCCAACCTATCGCGAATTGCCAGGCAAATTCTGTAATTAATATTTTTATTCAGGTCAAATTTAACTTCTAGGAAACGTAGTAGAAAATAAGTGTTTAGATTATAATAAAAAATTAGTTTTGATGGAAATTTTTGTAATTTTCTAGCTGTATAAATCACTTCCGTAGTTTAGCGAGCAAAGGACTCAACGCTGGAAAAGTTTTTTGACCCTGTAGAATAGTTTGGCTTGCTGTGGTAAAGCATGCTCATTTTTCGAGTGACGTCGTCACAGTTATCTGCTCCTACCGTGCACTTCCTGGTTTCAGGGTTGCGCTAAATTTATTCGGCTCTTTCGTCAGTAATTGTCAGCGGAGGCAAAACTATTTTAGAGGGACAACAAAAGTTTTCCTACCGTAGAACTTGTGGTGTGGTCCGAGAAATTTTAGGCCAAAGAGGTGAATATGCAAGCAGTGAATGCAGGGCTTTCCATCAGACCTCTATCGTTACTGCTTACCAGAAATAGCTAAGAACCCGAGTGAAGCGTGTACAACATTCCGTTGTGATTCAGATTGGCTTCAGTTAAAATTACCTACTGCTTTAAATAAGTATTTTGTTTTAAATTGAATACGATTATTTTGCAGTTTCAATTCAAACCGAAAATCGCTATTGTTTGCGTAGAACAACTGAGTTTTCTTTTTCGAATTCACAAAGCAGAAAAGAAAATTTAGAATATATACATATATATAAATAAATATATACATATACATATATATCTATATATATATGTTCATTGTTTCAATTGCTAACTAGGGAAACGGAGACAATGAATTGTGATATGGCCGGCATCTGTTTAGTAATCTTTTTTGTATTAATATCGAACGTGGGCACTCGTAGCTTTAGACAATTTTTTTGTCAGATTTTTCTGACAACTGTAGTATTCAGTTTACACGAAACTCTATTATATCTGGATTTGAACTGAAGCGGTGTAGTTTTGGCTAAAACAGAGATTGGGCATGTCAATTACATATCAAACTAAGACCGCAAGTGCATTTCTACATAACGGTAGTGACCAGGATAAGAATGGTACGGGCACTAAGATGGATCTCCATTTTGGGTTCCTTGTGAGTAGATTCCGTAAGTTCAAATTAGAGTTCATAAAAGATACTAAAGCAAAAGAATGGCCTGAATAAATAACCGTTCGTCACCGAATTCAAAATAAATATTAGTCTCCCCCTCTCTTATTCGGGTCACTACAATACTCGAACTCATTTTTGTACTAAATAAGTTTTTTTATGAAATTAATTACTTAGCTACATATTACTATAATAGCATGATTTTCCCGCCAATTTACTAAACAAAAAGCGCGCGTTTATATATCCGCGCATTAACGCAAAACAATGACGTGCGGTGAAGCTTCGTTCGCCGATTACGAAATGATGGAGTATTTTTCAAATTATATGCTCGACCGGTTGCCTTATCTTGACGCTACACAGGTAAGAAGAAGCCTGATTGCATCGTTCGTTCATTGCCAAAAACACTGACATATCACTTCGAATATGACACATTTTGACATGCTATAATACCGACCAGGCGTGTAGCCAGCATTTCATTTCGTCTGAGTTTATAACCTCAAGTATGATTTTTACTAGCGACCGACCGATAGTTAGTGAGAAATTATTTTAGCCCTTTATGGCAGCAGAAAATAGTATTTTAAAGCATGTTTGCTGTGTTTGCATTTATTTCCAAAAATTTCAAAGGAAATATGTTTCTTGTATGTATCCCTTGGTAAACGTCTCCGATGTCGAGTTATGTATTTTTTATGTGGTAAAACTGTCAAGTATTAAATGACTTAAACCAGGACCAGTAATTCGTTCAAAAATAAGGTTGAAGTGCTGATTGAAGGCTGTTTCAAAACAGACTCAATGCCAAATGGATATTTGATGCTTTTTCATTAAACTCGACAGTAGATTGGTTATATGTTCCAACTTGGTATATATACCATATATACATATATATACATATATAATATATTATATTTACATATATTACACACAGGGCTGGACAAACACTAGATATCGGCCGTAGAATTTTAATATTACAATGCCTACATTACTGTCATTTAGAAAAATAATCAAAATTTTTTCGTTTTATTGGATGTCCCATCTTTTAACCAGCCGACCCGTATTTACCCGTAGGGCAACAAGACGGTCGTTCCAGCATTGAGTCAATAAAGTTCCGCTAGAGCCGGCATACCGTTGTAACAAAACGATACTAGGCTAACAAGCACAAAGCTGAGATGCCTAAGTGTTTAAAGTTATCGAAAATTGAAGCGTTGTATTTGCGCCAGGTCTGGATAAAACGAGTAACTTTGGTCAAAAAATACTTGAAAGCTATGTTTAGGCGAAGATTTTGTCATAAACTGTCAGTCTGTCACGTATATTTCAGTAGTAAAACAAAATCTGTTTGATGATTGAAAATTTTGAACAATTTCGACCTATAAATCCAAAGTTTTTCGTAAACGGTTAGCTTTTGTTTTTCACTGCACTTTGCTTGTTAGCCGTACTGTTTTACGAAAGAAACTTTGTTCGCAGTTGAATTTTTGACACCCAGCGGAGAAAACATTACTTCGTCCTGCAGCAGGATAATCCCAGTGAATTTTGCCAAATCCTGGTGTTTGTTTTAAAATACTTGGAAAAGGGTCATGGAATATATCACCCCCAAAATTTCTAAAATGGCTCAAAAAACGCAATTTGTCTGTTCGTTTCGTGCGTTCACAAAATAATTTAGGCGACGATATTTGTTCTCAAAATGTAATCCTGGTTAATATTTATGGATAACATTTATAAATTTTCAATTATGTGCTCGGTAACTCTGTTCCTAATCCGCACGTCGTGGGTTCGAATTCCAGCGCATCCGCAATAAAATATTCGTAAACGACTTTGTATTTTACTGCTTAACTTAGAACAACCCTTATAAAAATGCCAGATCCTGATGTGTTATAAAATTAAACATTAGAATAGGTATATATAAATATATATAAATATATATATTTACATATTTATATAATTTATATATAATCATATATATTTATATAAATGAATATAGATGACAATATATATACATATATATATTTCTATTTATATATGTATATTTGAATACAACTAAGAGTTCAATGTGTGACACACTTTTTTTATTTTGAACTATTGATTTCATGAAGGACGGCAGGAGAGGGGAGCCCAGGCAGGGAGAGTATAAACTTTTATGAAATTTTTTTCCGAGGCGACTACGTTAGTTTTTACTCTGAGCGCATGATGAATATTGCAAATTGTCATTCCCGTATTTTCAGTGAGTTCTGCTGCGCGTTTTTAATATTAAACTATATTCAATCGTCAGCGCATAGCATTGTCAGCGTAGCAGGTATATGGTTTTATATTTTCGAATAGGTTTCGGGTTTGAAGTATGCTAAATTGAGTGCTCCGAATAGGTGTAACCAACCGTAGATGGATCGAGCAAAACTTTAACAACACCTGAAACGATTCTGGCTTTGCCCGTTAATTTTCAGAGGTTGTTTTGTGCTCACCAGTAACTCATACAAGGGTGTGGTGGACAAGTGTGTGGCTAAGCGATTTGGCGATTTCTTGGTGCAAAATAAGAGTAAAACCTTATGGCTCGCTGCTTGTTCGGCTTAGTATGACCAACGGGAAATATCAAACCTTTTAACCCGTACTACTCGGTAAAAACACTCTACTTAAAATACTTTAGTTATATTTTACTGTACTAAATATTGAGTAAATCTTTGCTTAAATAATTAATGTAAATAAGTAATACTACTGCTGTCATTTCCTGATTAAGTAAATGTAAAGCTAAGAATTTGGTAATTGCTTAAAATTAAGTAAAACTTTGCCAAGAACCATAGTAAGTAAAACCGACACTTAATTTGGCAACAGTTTTCCTTGATTTTAAGTATATTTTTAGTGAGTACAGTGTACTATGAGCAACTAATTACAAACTATGCAGTCGACGTGCATTAACTCTTTTGGATTTGCCCCGAACGTACGGGCCCGTCGCCAGAGGACGCCTAGTAGGGCTCAGCATCCCTGGAAGAATTTTGTTTCACTAGAACGTTTTCAACATTACTTGTAAGTATATCAAAAACCCTTGTATGCCCCTCTTGAAACATTTTTAGCTCCCCTTCCTAACATATTGAGCTGGCTACGGGCTTGCCAAAGTACAGGGTCTGAATTGCGTATTCCGTGTTCTGTGGGACTTCAACCTTAATCACCCTTCACGCATGTTTAAAATTCAAGACTCAAATATATAATATAAATGAATAAACATTAAGTAAGAATAAGATTATATTTTTTCTAGAAAAAAAGTTGACATTTACTCCGCAAAGGTAACGCCAGTGTCTTAACATTAATCTTTGTCAAAATACCAAACACCGAGGAAACGAACAAGAGGCAAGTAACCGGATCATAGGTTCACGAGGGAAAACCTTTTTCGCGATCAAGTGTAGCGTCCACGAAAAATTTACCCATTACCATTTTAAGCATACTTTTCCGTCTCACGACAAGTCTACACAACAGTATCTCCCCCGTATCCATCCGTTTGGCTACACTCCTACACATTTGTGACCACCCGTATCCCAACTGTCGGCTCTGTAATGTTCGAAACAAATCTGCCTTTACAGAAAAATCGAGCGGACGAAATTTGTCACTAAATTGGTGATGGCAATATCTTTTTTTGAGGAAACGAAACTTCATTTTTAATTTGTGAAAAACTTATATTTTAGTAATGAATAAATATTTTCGCTCGCGCGCGCGCAGTTCGCCGATTGTTCGCTTGTTGATCGCGAGCACACGCGCTGAGATTAAATGCGGATGCAAAAGTTTTTCGGTATATTTGCTGTGAAGACTTATTGTTTCGATTCCTGTTGCATAATTTTGTCATATTTTGCACCTGGTAGTTTTTTTAGTCTGTCGTTTTTATAAATCGTTGAAATGATTGTTTTTTGTTTATTTTGTTAATATTTTTTTCGGCGAAAAAGACTATCTCACCACACCGTTTACAACACAGAATCTATTTTCGATTTGATATGACAAACAAGATAAACAATGCGAGTTTTTGTCAAACTTTCTCTAGTTCAAATCCGCAGACTAAACTGCAGTTTATTACAGTTTGCAAGTTGCGAAATATTGCATCGACTTTGAATCGCTTCTTCGTGTTCCATTGTTTTTAATTTTTTTTGTATTAATAAATATATTCCCTGCTCGGTGGCTTTATCCGCGAAAATCAAATTGTACTGTCTTTTGTTTGATACCCGTGACTCAAGGGAGACAAGTGGGATCATGAGAACAGTTACAGTTCAAAGTTCTATCTGCAGATCTGCCAGAGTCATGCTCAAACCAGAGGCGTGTATACAAGTGGTATACATGCGATAAAATATTTTGCCGAAATTACTTGAGTCATTTAAAAAATAAGTCGCGTTTATCGGTTTAAGACACCAAATCTTTAACTTTCCTGGTTCGGTTCAATAATACATTGTAATGCTGCACTACACTTTCTCCGAATACTTAAAGCTAGTGCCTAGGCAAAGGTTTAGGTGTATGCAAGCTTTATATTCTAAACCATTAACCAGAGCCCAAGCCTAAGCTTAAATGTGCGGACAAGTGAACAAGAGTGATATTTAAGCAGCAATCACATTTTGTGTTGCATACATTACTAAAGATTTAGTCTCGTAACCAGGTCACTTTGCTAGCGGCGAAACAATTTTTCATTAGTAGCATACAAGGGTTTTCGATAAGTTACAAGCAGCGTTGAAAATTTTCTCAGAGGGGATCCCAAAACACTTCCAATGTGAAAGGCTGAGCCCCTTTGACCCCCAGTCGGGCTATTGAGTCAAAATTTCATTGCAGTCTAAACATACTTCATGTTTCAGTTGTTTTTTTTAAATTTCAACTTTCGCTCAAAATGTTTGAGGTTAAAGTAGTATAATATGCTTGCAAATTTTTGAACTGAGTTCAAGGTTTTATTAAAATATGCGATTAGTCTGTGAAAATAAATATTTAGCTCTGTTTCAAGAGAGCTGCCATAGCCGCTGACAGGAGTGTTCGCAAGGGGGTTGGGCCGCAGGCGGATCCAAATCTTTCTGATGGGGGGTGGACTGGCAAATGTTATGAAACACAAACATTGTAAGGTAGGGGACCATATCGTTTTATCACCAAAAAATTTGTTCACTGTTGGCGTACTACCCCCCTGCCCCCGTTTCCTCTGGATCCACGAGTGGGCAGGGATGAAGCCACCCCGTCTGGTTGACTCTGAGCAATTTGTATATATCAAGGAATATCGAGTAAACAGTTGAACATCATCTTTGAGAATGTTTTGTATAATTCAGTTCAATCACACCGGTGCTGCAGGATCCCACTTGCAGACTCCTGCTCAGTATTCTGATGCGCCTGCAATATCAACGTAATCGTCACGGGTTTTTCGCAGAAATTTCCCGTTTTATCGTCCGATTTGACAATATTTGGATGCATTTTAAGGCTAAACACCACCGTTTGAGTGAAGCTGTTTTTTGTTACATTTATATACATTGTATAAGATCGGGTTTAGGTCCGCTGCTAAAACGATGTGGCCCTGGGGGTTATTAGCGTTAGTCCTCTTGAACCATTTTGTTCTCCCCTCAGAAAAGTTTTTTACCCCATTTGTAAGCTTGGTCCATGTTACTATAAGGGGCGTCCAGGTTTCTGCTGGGTCTATACAAGAGTACGTTTAGATTCTAGATTAAATTTTTTGCTAAAGCTTAGGCTTAGGCTTAGGAACACATTTTTGCAACGCTTAGGCTTAGGCTAGAAATACGCTTAATCTACTGTTACGCCCCTTAAAGTAACATTGGCCGTAAGTTTTATAGAAAACAGCACCAGCATACCCTCCCTAAATTTTTTGGCTCCTAATTTGTTGAACTGGCTACGATATTTGCCACGATTACTGTTTGTTGGGGCTAAATTTAAGATGACCCTAGTTATAAAGTACAGTAATATAAACCGGTTGATCAGCGTGAACAATATAAATTACGAATCTAATTTTTTCGAGTTATTACAGCTACGGCGGTTTGAAAATAAAATAGATTTTCAAACAAGCGAACTGTTCAAAATTATTTTCTCGTCTAAAATAACACAAAACTGAATGAATTTTACTCGATCATTGCTGTAAAAGAGCATAGGCGTAGACATGAGGCGTAAGATATAAGCATTTGTTGTTCGCAATGCAGTGTTTGCTTTTACTGTCAAATATAAATTAAGCAAATCTGATGGGTAGCGACGGATCAAAGAAAGGTGGGGCATCGCTAATGGCCGTAGCGTGAAATTTGTTTTGGTAGCCGTATCGGCAATTTTTTTCATTGCCACCCTTCATAATACTGAAATGTGGGTGGGGGAATTTTTAGTTTATTTTTTGTTCTGTGTAAACGCATTATACTTGCATGGAATAAAACTTTTAACAATTGAAAAAACATTTCAGAAAGTTCTAAAATAGAACGGTTTTCTTTGTAAAATTGGGCAGTAGGGGCAGTTCTTTTTGCCATCTCAGATGACACCGCTAAATGTGGTATTTGTCAAATTTTTCATTTATAACTAAAATCACTACTTATGTGGCTCAAAATAATGATTTATTGTTTATTAAATTTTAGCTCAATCTTCCGCTTCGCTTAATGAAAAATCCATCAACAGCAAGTAGTAGCAGCAGTAGTGGCAGTTGCAATCGCCGATCTGCTGATCGCCAAGGCACCAACAGTGCCGTTAACTCCGAAACGCAGTCAGGTCTGCAAACTACAAACCGGCCGGATTCAATATTATACGACGATGACGACGATTTAAGTTTTTTAGACTCTGATCCACTCAATGACCCTGAATACGCGAACCTTTCAAACGCCCTATCGTTTTCTGGTCGGATGCGTCGTTGTGTCTCACAACCCCTCCATGTCAGCCAATCACTCACCGTGACCCCCCTTGTCGAAACTTCTGAGGGTATCAGTGAAGCAATCAGCACTTGTGTCGGCTCCATTATTCCTTCAGACCACCAACACGCGCATCACGATAGCTCGAGCAGTGGTGCGAGCTCTGATTGCAGTTGCACGCAGTCGTTTGCACGCAACTGCATTCATGACAACTGTAATAACATGGCAACTGCAACTTGCGCCAACTGCGACTGTAGTAGTGCAAATTGCAGTAGCAAAACTTGCAGTCGAACTGCATTGCTCAAAGCGGAACTGTGCAGTAAGCACGTCAGTTGCAATGGTACAGCGAATACGGATGACGGGATATTTATTGATGATGATGACGATGATGATCATATAAGTAATAATAATAATAATAATAATAGTAATAATAATAACAAAAATAATAATAGTAATAATACTAACGATAAGAATCTTTCTTCACAAGCCAAGATATCAAATGCTATGAACGCTCATTGCCGAATAACTCGGTACACAAAAAATGGTTCGAGTGGCGGGGTTAGGGCATCTGGGAGGTGCCTAGCGGTACATGACGGACGGCTACGGCCGGTTAGTTCTGCAGCTTTAGCGGCGGTTGGACATACTCGGGACCAACCGGGCTATTTGAGGGACTCTACTGCCACTGGTGACAAAAATCGCTTGGTAGGAACAAACGGCATAGTTCAGCGTGACTCGAGGAGTTCAACGTGCTCAACTGGAAGCAGCCTGACTTCTCAGTCGAGTTATGCGTCTGATGTAAGTTTGGCGTAAAATTTTTGATGATAGCATCCTTAGAAATTAGCCGTCTTGGACTAAGATACAGAATCTGGACTCCATAGGGATGATTAAATCAGAGCGAGCTGAGATCAACAGTACCAGTTTTATGTTTTATAGCTACATAGCCAAAAGTTCAAAAGTTATGGACCATGGAAACTGCGAACACGCGCAAATTTAAAGAGAAAGTGTCTATCACTGACATATTTGCAACATCTTAGGTTTACCAGGTTTATTCGTTAAACAAATTTGGTTGGCGATTGTCCATATTCAATATAATAATAAGTTAAATTTCAAAGAGCCATAACTTTTGCACCAGAGAACCTGCAGCTATAAAAAAGTATCGCCAAACTCAGTGCGTTGAGATCTATAAAACAAGCTACTTTTCATTACATTTATAGAGTTTCACATTGCGCGCCCCAAGCCAGTGTTGGACAATATCGTACACCCTGTCTCGTATCGGGTCGACTGTAAGCAACATTTGAATCAAACAAGAAATGAGAATTTACTCATAAGCCCACAGCTCTTATAGTCAAGCAGTGATAGTGAACGACTCCAAACTAAGAGTCCGAGTTCAACTTTAGCTTGAAATTACGGCCCATATTCTCAAATGCGTTTAGCACCTATCATCAATTAGCGAGTGGTTTTCAAACTAACGAACATCGGCAGTTGCAGATCTCAAACAAAATTGGTAAAGAAGTAGGGCAAATCAAACGCGAACAATGTGCTGAATTTCGTACCTCACCATACGCTGGTTTCAAAGTTACAGGACTGATCACCAACTGATGATAGGTGCTACTCACATTTGAGAATACGGGCTTAGATCTAACACAGAACTGAAAACATTTACGTGGAAAATGATTTCTTGTATATCGCCAATAAGTGGTAGATTATTGGACGATATCATTAACACTGTTGCTACCTTTGGCTCTGTCCGAAATAGCACCAGTGTGATGTATGGCAGCGAATATGCCACAAAGTTTACCTCGCTGAATTTTACTTTCCGTAGCTTTTTCTAAAATTTTAAAGCTGATTTCGACAGTTAAAACTCGACTAAAGCAATTAAGCTTACACTGGATGTTGAAATACTGTTTCAGAGTCATACTGACACTAGCCAGCGGTCATCGCGGCCAACCTCAACGGCGTCTCCGCGAATATTGGCCGCTGCAATTTGGGACCATGTCAGCATGCAGCCTGAAGATTTGCCATTTCGACAAGGTGACGTCATCGATTTAGTTGAATGGTCACCACGATCGGAAGTATGGTATGGTCAACGCAATGGGCAGTACGGATGGTTCCCGAGCGCTTATGTTAAGGTTAATGATGTGTTTGGCGCGATCGCAAGGGTTACACTAAATACATTTAGTTGTGAGGTATACTGCGGCTTGTTGTCACCGCTCAACATTAAGTTCTAAATGAACCTACACTATTTGACTGTTTTAATACCGCCTGGCACCCGTACCACAACCATTCGTGAGTTACCGCATAGTATCGCATAACAATCTGCAAACAAGAACTTTCCAGTTGCGGCTCCGGCCGACGCCAAACGAGAAGAACAGATACCATAACCTTTTTATTCTTGTGAAAATTTTTTTGGAAGCTGAGACTGTTGAAAATGGCTAAAAACAACTTATACTGCAAGAAATACAATAAATCACTTCTTGCGGATTTGTCTCAACAAATGATATACCCTGTTCGTCTACCCTTTGCCCTCTCCACAATTTAGAATGAAGGCTTCGGCTCAGGCTTAGTCGTAAGGATGCGGATTGAACGGCAAACTCCCATGTCTGGCCAAGCACGGCAGTTCCGTTTAAAAATATTGAAACTAAAAACCCATCAGTGACGTCAGGACATTCTATTAATATTAAAAATTTGTTTCAGCTCCTAGTCGATCGTAATCATTCCCAGCCATCTGCAGCCATTTTGTCACCAGAAACTCAAATATCAACCAGCTCTTCAACCTCGAACGCGTTGTCTCCGTGTTCTGTTTCCGGTTATTCACAAACAGCAACGTCCGGCGTCAACGGTAGCAATCGCTGCGATGCGACACAATGCAACTGCAAAAAAATAAATTGCAATAATAACAACAACAACAGCAACTACAACAACAACAATAATAATAACAATAATAACAACAACAATAATAATAGTAATGATAATAATAACAATAGAAACACAAATATATCGAACATTAATGAAAGTTCAAATTGCACTTGCAGTCAAACCGCGTATCCGGCTACTGGTCATTGCTGTACGTGCGGTTCAGTTGAGTTGGATCCAGTGTTGAACAACAAAAAGTGGACGGAGACTCGTACGAACGTTGTCCGAGAGATTATTTCAACCGAACGCGATTATGTCAAACTGTTGGAAGATTTAGTCAATGTAAAGTTTAACGCGAAGAAAAGCTAGCGACAGACTGCTGTTATAGAAGCAAAAATATTGGGATGGTCGTGTGAATTATTCGCAATCGTTATACTTACAATTGTTATATTAATTAGTGAATTTCTACGTATATATCAGTTTCAGTAATTATCTTTTTTTCATTGACACCACACTACCATCGCTGAAAGTTAAAGAGTCAATAAAAGCGATTGGTATTCAGGCGTTTGTCTAGATTTAGTTAAGCTTGTCTCAGATTTGTGTACTAAATATGTGAGATAATCAATTGTCATTAAACAAAATTTTTGGTACATCAACATTACTTCTATTACAAGCGTAATCCTATAAACCTATGCCTGAATTATGCCAAAATGTGAAAAACACTCCAGTCTAAACGTAAGCCTAATTATGCCAAAATTTTTAAAATTTCCAAAACTGCGTGCTTAAATCGTGCACAACAGTTCATTTTTTGTTTAATCTCGGGTTTTCAGGGTTTCCTTGTTCAAGCGCGACGACGACCCGACATGTTTACTTCCGAACAGCTTCATGTGATATTTGCGAATCTCGAAGATATATTCTGTTTGCATCGTAAATTCCTGCGTTGTCTCGAAGCTGAATTACGCGACTGTGTGAATAGCCATGAAGTTGAATTGGGCAAATGTTTCTTGCGATATGTAAGCCTTGTTCGTTGTTATGCTCGCCTGGCAATGATGTCTGATATCTATGCTGTAGTTTGTAATTTATATTAGCTAAGTAAATACGACAAATATAACAGACTGTATTTAGCAATATTTGAGTATCATCTGTAATCCGTGGATGCCATCACACACAATCTAAATTGCGTTGAAATTTCAAGGCTCTTACTTTCTTTAAATTTTGACGACATAAATGTCTCGTATTTTAGACATTAGTTGCCGTGAACAGTTGAGAAATTCGTGTTTGTAATGGTTAAAACAGAAATGTCTTATACTAAAAAGTATTTTTGTCCATTTATAAGACTTAATTTTCTTTCTTTCAAAATAGTTGTCTTGTATTCAAGAGTTAATTTTCTGATTTTTGTACTTCAGACATATTTGTGTTATATTTCACAAATATTTGTCTTAATTGTTCACGAAACAAAGTCTTAAATTTTAGGCATTTTAGTCTAAAAAATTTTAGACCCGTATTTGTTGAAAATTTAAGAATTAAAAGTCTGTAATTCAAAACCTATATTTCTGGATTGGAATCACTGCTAAGGATGTTAGCTACTTCATACGGGATATACTGCAAAATACTTCTTAACCGCATATGAACACTTGATTTTACAGCTGTTTAGAGATGATAATATTTTAAAGAAGTTGTCTTGAAAGAAAATTTTAGAGCGATTTTTTATTTAGAACAAAAAAGTTAAGATCTAGCGACTGTATACAGCATCCTTCAAGTTAGTTATGAGTTTGGAAATTGTATTTTCACATTCCACCGAACCTTAACAACGAAAATTCTGGTTAAGGAAAATATATTACTTGGCTAAAGCGGCATTTCATCCACTCTCCATATTCTCGGTTACTGCCTTATACTGATTGTGTTTTATTTTGTGTTTCAGCAAGATTCATTCGCAATGTACTCGACATACTGTAATAATCATGCGTTGTCAACAAACGAACTTGGTCGACTATACCGTCAGCCGCGATATCATCAATTTTTTGAGGTTTGTTTATAAAAAATAAATTAATTTTTGTTTCAGTTTGTGTTTATCAATCAAGTGTTGATTTTTTTAAAAAGTACTTAAATGGTGACCAATGCGGCAGTACCAAAAAGAAAATTTTAACCTAAAAATTATGAATATTTCGATATTTCGTCGTATAATTCAAATGTTCAATTGAGTGACCAGCATTCTTTTAAATGTATCTTTTGTACTGTATCAGCACAAACCCAAAACCTGTCAAGTGTGTTAAATTTATCCATAAAAATGGTGGGTTATAACCAATCTCCGAACTGGTCGTTGTAACCGGTACGCATAATTTTTGGTGTATACCCCTGTCAAAGGAGATATCACGACAATTCGTCGCCTGACAACTCACCGACCGACAGCATGTAATGAGAAATTTCATCGACTCGACAATTCGTTGCTCAGCATTATGCTTAAGCTTAAGCTTCGGCTTGCGCTTAGGATTATGTTTAGATTTATTCAACGGCTTTAGGACGCTGTTGGGCGACAAGTTGTCGGGCGGCAAATTGTCGCAGATTCATCAAAGGATAAATTAAGCAATGGAAACAACAGTAAAACCGATGGCCAACAACTGAACAGTAATAGTCCAGGGCCATACCTGCGGGAAATGAGACGGAAATCGCCAATCCTCCCTGGAAATAAATATTCTTACCTTCTTGCCAATAAAGTAATTTAGAAATTTTTTTCGCTACCCTCAATTCATATCTGGGCTTTCTAGTAATTGTTACTTAAATGTGTATAATAGTTGCCTATAAGGTGATTTTAGCGTTCATTGATACAATTTTCTTTCATTTCTTCTGTTTCAGGCATGCCGACTCCTCCGAGATATGATGGAACTGACACTGGACGGATTTCTACTTACCCCTGTCCAACGCATCTGCAAGTATCCACTTCAACTCAGCGAACTAATCAAATGGACCCCTGAGTGCCATCCGGACTATCAGCCGTTGTTGGCAGCGATGCATGCGATGAAATCAGTAGCGATGCGAATCAACGACCGTAAACGCCGGCTGGATAGTTTGCAGAAGTTGATCCTTTGGCAACGATCGGTGCTTCAGTGGCAGGTTAGTTGGAGATGCAAGGGTGAGCGAATTTAGACGAGGGTGGGGGTAGAAACGATCGATGCCCGGTGTTGCGAGAGGATCCAGGCCAGGTGTTGCGAGAGGATCGAGGCTAGGTGTTGCGAGAGGATCCAGGCCAGGTGTTGCGAGAGGATCCAGGCCAGGTGTTGCGAGAGGATCCAGGCCAGGTGTTGCGAGAGGATCGAGGCCAGGTGTTGCGAGAGGATCCAGGAGGGCGAGAGGATCGAGGCTAGGTGTTGCGAGAGGATCCAGGCCAGGTGTTGCGAGAGGATCCAGGCCAGGTGTTGCGAGAGGATCCAGGCCAGGTGTTGCGAGAGGATCGAGGCCAGGTGTTGCGAGAGGATCGAGGCCAGGTGTTGCGAGAGGATCGAGGCCAGGTGTGTGTTGTGAGAGGATCGAGGCCAAGTGTTGCGAGAGTATGGAGGCCAAGTGTTGCGAGCTCCTCTTTATGACGGTCATAGAGGATTTTATTAGATTCATCTTTTTCAAGTTTGGCGATAAAGGAAGAAAAATTTTCAAAAATTTGGTTTAAATATTTCGCAAGGCTTACACGTTAGCATTTAGCATTTTACGTTTCAACGAATGTTCAATTCGTTATTTGTTTCAGGGTCCTGGCATACTTGACAGCAGTAGTTGCTTGATTCATTCTGGTGAAGCGTCAGTGCGACTGCTACACGGCAATGCAGGATGGCTTAAAGATGTTTATATATTTTTGTTCGATCACCTGCTTATATTTTGTAAACGGGTATGTTTTTACGTTATAAATTTTAGGTAATAAAATTGTCCAAGCTCATGGTGGCTTCTAGACAAGCTGAATTCTATCTTCGCTGAAACATTATTGCTTGGCTTTCTCTGTCCCACAGGTTCTGATTTTGAACCCATACAACTAAAGAATAAAGCTTTGGCCAGGTTTTTCGTAAATTAAATTTTCAAATTCAAATTTCATAAAACGAACTGTTTAGCTTGCACGGGAACGAAATGGTAAATTTTTTGTTGTATTGAAGTTTACATGCAAATTTTGTTTTCACATAACAATCTCGTTTTTGTTCTAAGGCAATATTGTAAACAAAGTAATGCTGGAGTGTTGCCTAAAATACGTATGTGAGGCGTTGCAGTTTTAATAATATTGATTGCGATTGCGTGTTGGTAGTTTTATCTCTACGGAACGTTAATCTTTTTCACGTAAGAATAACACGCAGCGAATTAACAGCACATTTAAAACATTAATAGCCATTATGAAGTGTTTTTTATTTTTATAGGATTTGCTGAAGCGAACACAACTCGTAATGAAAGACCGAATTTGCCTTGATCTTACAAGTGTCGCTAACGTGCCTGACGGAAAAGGTATGTAATTTATGCAGTATATTTGAGAGGTTACATAAATATATAATATCTATAACCGACGACTAATAGCTTTATACTTGAGTATACTTCAGCCCGCCATCCATAGCGGTGTCTCTCACAATATTTTGGGTACACGTCGTATAATTTTGTCTTCTAAGGAAGCGACGATCCTTTGTTGAAATATCATTCACGGTTTGCCAATCCCATTTTGAGGATCCGTCTTTTAGTCGTTTTTTAGATGCCAGCTCCACGCCGCCGAATAATAGACCGAGCGGTCCAAATTTTCTAATCGTTTTGATTGGACAGTTAACCACCGAATGTTGCAACTGCTTCAATTTGATTTACCGAGCGGTCCAAATTTTCTAATCGTTTTGATTGGACAGTTAACCACCGAATGTTGTAACTGCTTGAATTTGATTGGTTTCAGATCTCGATTTTGGTATCTCAGTCAAACATGCGATCAAAATATGTGCACCGGCCGCGTTAAATTATGGATTTTTGATCGTTTGCAAAACTCGAAAACAAAAATCTGCATGGATGGAGGCGTTCCGTCGTGAACGCGCCTACGTCACAGAACCTAATTGTAAGGATTTACTTAAAAAATTATTGACCGTTACGATAGAGCAGGTAGTATTCGGAAATGTGTAAGGTGTCGGTTTTTCTTATCTTTCTAGAAAGGTATATATCAGACAATTCGACAACTTGCAACTTGTAATCCGAAATCTGATCTACTCGACAATTTGTCAAAAATCATTATGCTTAATAGGCTTGAGCGTAGACTTTGAATTAAGCTTATTATTATGCGTTGGGTTAGGCTTAGTGTTAGACCACTATTGTGCGGCGACTAGTTGTCGGTCGACGAATTATCGTAGATTCGTCTAGAAGCTTCGCATTATTACGCATACCAGATGTATTGATATCACCAAAGCTGACAGAAATCAGCTTCAACAACAATATAAGTTCTTATCAGTCTTAGTTCTTTTATTATTTGTAAAGCAACGCATATATTAAAAATTGTACAATTTCTAAAAGTATATTTTGCAAACAATGAATTCAAGTAATTTTTGATCTAATTTTAGGTACAGTGCCAACTGATGATGAAAAGCGAATAATTGTGTCGTTGATACGTTGTCAACAAGCGAAAGCTGTCGCCGATAGCAAACAATACATTTTAGGTTTGTTATTTTAGTTTATCAGCGTGGCCCATGTAAAGATCAGGGGCGGAACGTTTTTCTGTGGGACTACAATAGAATACGTAAGCTTAAGCTTAAGACTACTATATTTTTTGTTTGGCTTTAGGCTTAGGCTTAAGAATATTCTCATTATTACGCTTAGGCTGAGGCTTAGGGTTAGGCTTAGGCATAAGCTTAGATTTAGGCTTAGGATTAGGAATATGCTTATAAGACAGATCCGCCCTTGTTGTTTACATTGGCCACCAGGAGTAACAAGAGCAAATTGACACAAGAGTGTAAGCAGTGCAACTTTGTCATATTCGAATATTTTAACATGCGAAATTGAGGGAATCGGTAAACTGTACCCTCTCCCAAAATCAGGAAGAGGTAAACCAAAAATGCAAAGTGCGCTGAGTACATTCTTTTGTACACACAATGTACCGAGTTGCACATTCTTGTAAAAAGAGTCATTATCGAAGCTTAGTGTTAATTAATGAATAAACATACAAAACAATGCGGTTTTAGTTTTCATGCGATTATTAGTTCTGGTTGCTAAAATAACTGAACTTTCTTATATTAGAAATTTCGACTTCTATACTTGCCCTATTTACACGGATTAGGCTTTTAGGCAAAGCCTTAAACAGAGACATAAATGGCGAAGATAAATTTATTTTCCGACTTCTGCCCCAAATCGGGAGCTCGACCCATGAGGCGGCTAATTCGCCCCACCAGACCACGCCCCATATTGCCCTATGGGGCCCCACGTCCCATTTCCATCTCTGGGTTTATTCATCAGTAAGTTTTACATTACGTCTAAGCCTGAACCAAACCCTAAGCGTAAATTTGAGACAAAGTATATATGCTAAAGCTCAACGTTCTATTTCGCAATCTATTATTTCATCCTGTTTTCAGAAAATCGACCCGATCTTCTAACGCAATGCGGCGATCGACGGCAGTTCCGGGGCCGTCGCCGGCCTCCGTCGCTTACTCGCAACCGAACGTGGAGCATTTTCAATGTCCGTACTAAAGTCAAATAAAGCATCGAACCAGCAAAGTTGTATGAAACGAAACAAACACTAGAAAACTATTACTTTCTTCCGGTAAACAATTAATACTGAATTGCGACCGCTATCCAGTGTATGTGCTATATCCACCGGTACCATTAGTTCAATTTTGTCAACCATATTTAAAAGAAGCCAAAATGAAACACTTCAAAAGATATTAATGCACGAAGAAGAGAATAAAATCATTTATCACGTCAAAGGGAATCTAAAATCCCGTTTAACATACGTTAAACTATGACAAATTACAACTGACTGGCGCTAGACACTAATTTGTCAAGCGATATTACTTACAGAATACAATGCAACTATGGAAATTATCAAATAACGGCGATTTCAACAATCTGTAAACGCTTGTATATAAGTTGTGTTTAACGAACCAAAGGAACGAAAAAGATCTGACAACGACTATTTTTTGGTACCGTTTTGGAAGAGCTACGAGTACAGGTATTCGTGTTTGATGCACGGCGTTTGACTATGATTCCGTATCGTTTTGCGTTATGAAATCAATATTTCGCAACGAAATTATGCGATTTAAAAGCTGCTCGGAGTTGCTTCAAATTACAAGAGTACAGTTGATGGATTTTGAGCCGATAATGATCGAAAACTCGCATTCCGGACTCCAACTACTCGGACAACTGTCGCCACGATATCTCGTCACTGCCAAATGTATGACAAATGGAACATTTCTTATATAAAAACTGTTATCATTTGGCCCGTAGCCAGCTCACCTTGCTATGGGTAAAAAAAGTTTCAGGAGGGGCATACAATGATTTTCAATGACTTTACAAGTAAGGTTGCAACATTTAATATTTACAGATAAGGCTTAGCAGACGGCTTGTAACCGGTCAGGCATAGGCATTGGCGAACGTTTTCCTATACCTAAACCTTCGTAAAACGGAACACTGAGGAAAAGTGTACGAAAGCCGGTTTTGTTTCGAAACAAAGTAACAAACATCAAACTTATCCAAAACCTAAAAAATTGTGCTAAAAATTGAAAATTTCGAAAAAAAATATGAATGGGAATTGTACAAATGCTGCCGATTTCAACCAATCGCATTAGTGAAATTTTTGCAAATAAATTATTTCAACGAATCGTTTTTGGCTGAATTATTTGCAGTAAAACATTTAAAAACAAATTCGGACGAATTTTTAGTGTTCCGTAATATCAATTAGCTTATAGTAAATTCGGATTTGTGCATATTTATTCATTAATAATAGTAATTGTATTCTGTAGATTTTACTATTGCCATGATTGACACTCGTCTGTTTATATAGTGGTTACCGTATCTTCTTTCTGTATTAATCAGCATCAAACTTATGACCCCACAACGGGCCCATGTTAAGATCAGGGGCGGAAGGTTTTTTGTGAGACTAGAAAAGAGTACGCTTACGCTTTAGATTAATTTTTTGCTTGGCTTAGGCTTAGGCTAAGGAATATGCCTATAATACTGTTCCTCTCCTATTCTTTATATTGGCCCCGCAACGATATACGCAAGCGCATTTCAATACCAGTAACAGATTCATTCGTAGCCGAATTATTATACCGAAAAGGCGTAAATGCCATGTGAAACTTCTTTAACGACGGTGGCCATCGAAAAAAATACATTTTACTTCTAAACCCATGTTATCCTAAATCTTGCTAAAAGTTTAGGCCAATCTAAAAAAACACGGGCGGAACAGTATTATAAGCATATTCCTCAGCCTAAGCCTGAAACTAAGCCAGGCACAAAATAGTCTAAAGCTTAAGCTTACTCTATTCTAGTCCCACAGAAAAACGTTTCGAACCTGATCTTTATGGTACAAAGCTGCGATTATTCTTGTCTCTGGAATTGTCAAAAAGATACATCCCTTATCGTCTACCTTGTACACGCTCTGTTCTAAGCAAAAACGGTCAAGGTATACTTTTAGCCAATATAAGTCAAATTTTACGATTGTATTTATTAAGTACCTAACGTAGAAAACGTGTAAAATATTTCCTTTTCAAACCAATGTTTTATGTTTTAATATGTGCAACTTTAAGATGATTTGAACAAACAGTAAGCAGTGACAAATTTTGTCTTATTAATATTATCATGAGTAAGTAAATTATCGTTAAGGGTGCAAAGCAAATTCATAAACTTTTGAGTCGTTTATTGACAAAAGTGAACTAAGCGTTCTTCCATGAATTAAGCCTCGGATCTCATTTATACAGACACCATCTATAAAACACTTCGTCAAAAATAAAACGCTATTTGAAACGCTTTTCATGTTCTTAACCGCGTTCAAAACGCTTCTGCGTGAGTGCACCATGAAAGCAAACATAGCCAGAGCAGTGGCAGTCAATACAACTGTTGTCCAGTGTAAAAACCATTGGCGGAACACTGTTATAAGCATATTCCTAAGCTTAAGCGTAAGCCTAAGCCTAAGCGTAAGAATGAACATATGCTTAAGCCTGAGCCTAAGCCAAGCAAAAAAATTAGTCTAAAGCTTAAGCTTACTATATTGCAGTCCCACAGAAAAACGTTCCGCCCCTGATCATTGGGTCCAATGGTTTTATTTCAAAGGAGCTAAAGCTTCCGGATCTTCGCAAGCATATGAAGAATAATTCTTTATTATTTCAAGTTCAATTGAGTCAAATTCGTGTGATCCTTGCTCGTCTTTGATTTCTAGCGATGGCGTACGGTGTTTCTTACACCAGTTAAACCCTACGCTAACCGGTACTCCAACTAGAATGACCACTGCAAGCCCAATAGTAGGAAATATCATGTCTGAGATACCAAACGGAATCTGCCAGCCGCTGAGTTGAGAATGCGGATCGGATCGGAAATTTAAAAAGTCTCCGGTCGAATAATTTGTACCATCATCAAATTCAAACAAATTATCCTGAGTCAAATTCATTTCAGATGAGTTATTTAAAAAATTTACAGTTAAATTTGACAATTTAAAGCATTTATTTACAAATAACGGAAGCGAATAATTAGAGTACGGTTTAAAATACGCATTTCCACCGGATATATATCCGGTGACGAGGAAGCTTGAAATTAATCCAGCGAAAGCGCCATGCTTGTTCGCAATAGGACACGTCATTCCAAGAATAAAAAGACCTGTCAGAGGTCCGGCAGTCGCTCCTAATATAGTCATAATTGCTTTGATGATGCCACCCAAAGGTTCCGCTACAAACGCGAAAACGACTGCAACTATGCCGTATAACACTGAGATTAGCCGGATGTAGTGTGCTTGGCGTGTGTTGGACGTTTTCGGTCCTAGCGATTGTTTGAGATAGTCTTCCCATGTCACAGCGGCAAGTGCGTTGATTCCGCTGAAATTGACACAATTGTATAATGGAACCAAACAATTTTCAGTACAGCAAGCATCCATTGTATATATACATAAAATATATTATATATATAAATATACTATACATTTATATATCATTAAGCTTAGGTTTGGGCATAGGCTTAGCATAACGCTTAATATTATGCTATGATTTTTATTAGCAGGTGTTTGGAAACCGCAGGGACACAAGTTGTCGGCCAACGAATTGTCATATGTCTTAGATTTGGTTAGCAACAAACTAAAAACAGCGGATAGCATTTCTCAATGGTCATTGAATGCTGCCGGATGTGTAAACACTAACCAAATTGTAAACAAACAACGAAAACAAATACTGATCACTAAAAAACGAAAACGCAAAACAAATACTTATTAGTATAAAAAAGTCTAAAAGATGTTTTGTTTTTAAGACAAAATATTTAAATATTCACCAATCTTTCTAAAATTTTGTATAAAAAATCACCCATGAGTCTCGCGTAAAATTTTAAGAATTTTGATAAATTTGCTAGATTGTATTATGTGAATCAGTTGCAGCATATCTAAATTGCAAAACACGAAATAATTGGCCAATATAAACGACAGGAGCGGAACAGTAAGCATATTCCTAAGCCTAAGCCTAAGCGTAAGCCTAAACCTAAAGTCTAAGCCAAGCCAAAAAATTAATCTAAAGCTTAAAGCTTACACCATAAAATTGAAGCATGTATGTCTCGGATATTTCAAGGCAAAATCAGATAACGATTTATACCGGAAACGGAAAACAGCTACATAGTGAATTGTATTGGTAAAAAATGTAAACACCAAAATGTTTTATCGAAGTGTATACTAAATAAAATTTGCCTTTTTCATTTCGGTTCACTCCCCGATTTTAGTATTTTTACTATTCCTTCAGAGGTGCGAACCGTTTTTATGCGGGACTGCAAAAGAGTAAACTTAAGCTTTTGAGTATTGTTTTGCTCAAGGTTAGGCTAAAGGCGAGGCTTAATTTAGATTCTTCTTGCTCTGGGGCCTAAAATAAGGCTTAGGAATATACTTATACTACTGTTGCTGCCCTCATCTATGATTGAAACTCTTCGTATGAAATAAAAAATCAGGTATATAAAGTCAATTAATACCTTGACACTGTGCTCAAGGTGCCACTCAACAAGCACGCCAAAAACACTCCCGGCATGCCAGGGATTTTATCGAAAACTTCCAGGGCGAATACGATGACCAGTTGATCTTTGGTTGCAATTTGGCGCGATCTGATTGGATCACAGGAGACAAAGTAAGCGAACATCACGACGCCCATCAAATCGGCAATCGTCATCATGAGCCAATAAGATGGAATGTTAATTGCAATCACACGATTTGCACTTTCGATATTTGGCATGCTGAAAGTAATCAATTTTTACTTCCACTGAATAATTTCGATCTTATCTGACACCTATTTTCAAGCTAGGAACCGAACACGGGGCTATCTGTTGAAAATTTTTTACCAGCATCCAAGAGTGGAGCTAGACGGGACTGCACGGATCAACCCACTACCCCTTTGAGATTACTGTACAGAGTGATTTAGACATTATTTCAGTTTGCAACACACGAAAAACCCCTTGAAATTTTTCCAATATCTTTGCTGCGCTGAAGCCATCACCACTCAGTCATAGAAGCTTGAAGCTTGAGCACAAAAGGATTCACGATTTGTAGAGAATTTGCATTTCACATTCGTATTATAACCTCGTTTTAGATGCTGCGCATGCGTGTTTAAATATTTACAAGTGAGTGTCTGGATAAAGCTTCAGCATGCGGCATCGCTGGCCAGGCCACTGTTTAACGACTTGCCAATTTTGCCTTAAAAATACCTAATTATATTTTAGTGCCTTTTACAGAGCCGTCCCATATTGAATCTAAATTTCCTAACACGCTAACAGAATTTCAATCAGAGGAGAAAAATACCGAGTGAGCCTAAGGTCAACAAAGTTTGTCGGACCCGGTGTCGTGCCATATTTTTCTCACCGCCGTATTTTATTCTTTCCGAGTGAAATATATTCTTCCGTTATAGTTTTCCCACTGACTGTATTCAAGGGTTTTCAATGACTTATTATATTTAGAAAAAATGGCGGATGCATCGAAGTTTTTAAGACTTTTGGATTTCGTGATTTTTCTATCTGTTAAGAAAAATTGCGATTCATATACGTGTTTTGTAATTAATTTTGAACGCAAAAATTTACCGAATTTCCATTATTTCTATAACGAAAATGGAAACGGAAGTGGACACCGATTTTTACCAGCAACGGAAACGCATCTCCGGTTACACCCTGCTGGAAACTGCATACCGCACAAAACTTGCATACCTCAAATAGCGCTGAAGTGGTATCTGGTTAAACGTCAACACAAACAACCACGTCACTGTGCCACCGATCATAGAAATCCAAAGGGTCATATACTGAAGCGGATCTAAACTGATATTCCCGGCGGAACTAAAGCGTTCGTAGCGGGCAGCAATACGAAAAGTTTCAACTACCCCACCTGAATCTGCCGACCCTTTAAAAAACAAGGCGAACAAGCCACCGAACATAATGCAAGCTTGTAGCGTATCAGCCCATACCACGGCCTTCAGCCCTCCGTATGATGTATATGCAATACATACACCTCCTACTGACAAGAAAAATATCCATGTCGGTACTCCTGTAACCCCATTGAGAGCAATTGCAGGAGCGTAGAGTACAACACTCATGAAGAAAAGCATGTAAACGTTGTGTAAAGTGGCCGCAAATCGCCGCAATGCAAGCGACCCGAACCGATATTCGAAGTATTCGTTCGATGACGTGGGACGAAATTTGAAAAATGTCGGCAAGATCAAAAAACGAGCAATCAGTAGGGCGACCGTGGAGCCAAACACACGGCTGATCCAAAATAGAATGCCTGAAAACCAAAATGTAAACGGATAGTGAAAAAATAACGGAAACGAAAATAAAATGGTGGTCAACATAAACGGAAACGGATAGTATATCTATTAATGAGTAGACAAAGTTGAAGTAAAAATATTCACAACTATAAAAGAGTAGTTACTTTTAATGGCGTAACTGTAGCCTAAGGTATGTCTAAGCTAAGCTACATCGAAAGAATGACAATAAAATTGAGCATATACCTCAATCTAAAGCAAAAAATAGCCTAAAACCTATACCTATTTCATTGCAGTCTCACGGAAAGTGGAACTCCAAATTACCGTAGACAAACTGTAAAAAAGTTTACAGTGAACTACATACAACACAAAGTGCCTGATACGTATTCACAAGAAATATTGTCAGAAATTTTAAAATAATTTATGTCTTAAAATACAGACTCCAGCCAAATATATATTTATTGAATCGCAGACTTTATTTCACAAAATGTTCACAAATATGGGTCTGAAACCTTTCAGACTTAAAAGTTTGAAATTTAAGACTTTGTTTAATAAACGATTAAGACAAGTATTCCAAAACTTAAGACAAAAAAACAAGTATGTCTTAAATTAAGGTTTGTTTTACTAATTTTCCGGACATAAACTGCCGGAAACAAAGATTTTTAATGGAAGCCAAAAATTGTAAGTGCACAACCAAAGATACGTCCAAGACGTAAACTTAGGTTCACCTGAAATATCTTTGAAAATCCAATATTTATACATGTCGTTGCCATACCGTACAATTTTTACTATTTTTCCCGCAGCATTTTTGTGGTAAAATTTTAAGGTCCCTGTCTTACAATTTTTCGCCCTCAGAAAATTTTTAGTAATAAAATGATGAGGTCCCTACCTTACAATTTTTGCGTTTAATAACATTTGCCAGCCCGCCCGCCCAGTCAGAAATTTTTGAATCCTCCTCTGGTCGTGGCGGAAGCCGTAATTCAGGCCAATTCAGAATTATGATACTTTAAAAGTACAACGCCTTGGGCTGGACCAATATGAAATTTCCTGTTTGCTCAAGTTAGCACTGCCAGACACAATTTTGACTGGCTGCAGTAAATTTTGTTCTTTGGGGTTTTTTCGATTACGTAGAAAGCAATCAAAACGTATAACCTATCAGAGAAAATTTCGCAATCCCGTTTTAGACCAGGCTCACCTAGAATTCCAACTAGAGCTAGCCCAAGTCGCAATTCCGCTTTGGACCAGACCAGTTCATAATTGGGTTGAATTACGGCTTAGGATACGACATACACTGTATATAAAAATCGATACACCCTTAAGAATGTAAACTGAGCAACTCATTTATATATAAATTAAACGCAGAAAATTAATTCATGAATATATGACTATTTCTTGAAGGCGAGAAATTTGTATCTTATAAACTGCAATAGTAATTTCTTGAATATAAGACGTTTATGTTTTAACCATTTCAGACACGAATTCAGCATTCTTAATGTCTTAAATACTAAACATTTTAGTCTTCGAAATTTTCAAAAGAAAGAGTCTTTCAAGACAGTTTTTTGTGCGTTTTCAGCTCTAAACTGGACATAGTGGTGCATTTTGATCGAACTTTACCTCTTTGATAGATTTCCGCCGGAATCGCAAGCAACGTAATACCGGATATAAAACTGGTCATCAGAGACATTGCTGTCGGTAAAATTGGCATTTTCTTTCCGCCCATTAGGACTTCGTTCGCAGAGTCGAGCTTTGCTGCAGCGCCTTTTTTCCGACGCGAAAAGAATAGTCCAACAACGGCAGATGCAATTAACGTTAACGCAAAAAGGCAGTAGTCAATGGGTGAAAACGTTTTGTGATAGACTACCATATTGTGATTTTGAAACGCCGAGTTTTTGAAACCGTGTAAAAACACGAAGCCAAAATTGCTTGCAAAAACCAAAAAAGTTTTCAAAAATATTTAAAGACTTTTATTTTATAAAAGAATATAGAAGTTTAAGTTTTACAAATCTGACAATTTGTGCACGTATTGTAATGACCCGAATAACAGGGGGAAGTGATAACAGGGGTTTCCATTTTGAGTTCCAATCAGTAAGAGTCCGTATACTCCTAAGAAGAGTCAGTAACCGGGTAGAGTCCCTAAACCCTCATTAGAGTCCATAAATGTCAATTATCTCTAATTGTAGTGCATAAAATGAATCTTGGACAAAATAAAGTTGAGTTCGAAACTTTAAAGCCTACTTTAAGTATTGAAAGTACATTCCTAAGTATGAGCGAAACCCTTAATTTAACGGATATTTGCAATAAGTGCCTGATATATCACTAACGAAGGGCGTCTGAAGAAACGTTAAAAACAATAACAGTCCGTAACGAAATAACAGGGGGTACCCTCTGAAGAGGCCAACCTCTGTTTTATTCAAAACTTCGCACATTTTCGCGTCTCACCTGCGTTTTAGTTTTGTCCAAATTTTGAGAACCCTGCCTTAAAGCCATTTCTGAAGTTTTTCCTAAGTCCTGCCTTTTAGTTTTGTGCAGATTTTGAGAACCCTTAAAGTCATTGTTGATGTGTTTTCCTAAAGTCATAAGCATTAACCCTGAATGTTGGAGAAAACGAACAAGACTACAGGATCCTTAAAAATATAAAACCGGACTATAAAATTTTAACAAACATTCCAGATATCCGGTGAAACAATAAACACTGATATACTGTGACACGCGACAAGCTAAAGTGTTTACACTTGTGTTAACGTAGTATTAGTGCTGCGCAACTAAATAATCAAACAACAAAACTAACAAGATTAAAGAAAATATTTACGTTAACTCTGATACCAATCTTCATATTAGACTATTTACAATCTGTAAGGATAAACCGTAAATCCGCGCGGATACGCTAAACGTAAGGTAATTCCCTATACCTTCTTGCCCACAATCGTCAACCGCCGATTTCGTAAATCGTGTGGATAGATGGAACTATATTCTCAAGGGTCTCTTCACGAATGCGAGGTCCACATTATAACCTTGACATGCTGGAACATCTTTGTCGCTAGACTATAGGATACCATTTTGTCAACTTGTAGACCCCATATCATATTCAAAAAGTAGTCGTATTTGACTGCTATCATCACGTGTCTGTTAACATTTGTTCTTAAATAACATATGATATTCTGCGCATTGTCTGCTAATATCATATGATAT